>WAAG01013019.1:0-96787 GCA_013390105.1 Tichodroma muraria | reverse complement strand
ACTACAAAAGCAAATACGACCTTAAGAATGTGCCAGTTTGCGCTGTAGAGATGCATGACTAAACAGTATTCTTCAAACACACAAACTATAGAAACTAATTATCTGTATTCTTCACACAAATTAATTGCTCACTGCTATGTCTTTCTAAACCTACTATAAAATAATGCTTACACCTCTAATATAACTCTTTGTTTTGCAATAAAAAGTCCAGACCCTCTTCGTTCCAGCCTTTAGTCTTAGCTTGTAGCTACACAAAGCTGTAACAGCATATCCTCAGGCTGAGTGTGATTAACTATCAGCAGAACTTAAAATGCTGGCTTCTGATGAGAACATTATAATTTAACTTCAGCATCTGTCACTCTGGCCTTCTCATCTTCTTGCTGGGTTTTTTTTCTCACATTTTCAGCAACAGCACTGTTCCTTCAGAACAGAGCAGGGAGGTCATACAGCAGGGCTGCTACCTTTAAACACTTTCATTAGTGCTTTATGGGAGAGTTTAATAAACTGGGAATGTTTTGATGCCAAAAGTGATATGGAATATGTCAACTTCCTTCTCCTGTTCCTCACCCATGGAGAAGGAGAAATAAGGTGCAGAGTATGGAGAAAAAGTAGAGGTTAACCTGAGCAGGCAGGTCACAGAGGGAAATCTTTGGGAAGAACAGACTGCACAAAAGGGGATCTTGACAGGGGAAGGTCAGGATGCAGAAGCTCACATGAGCCTAACCTTTTCCCTTTGGAAAGGTCACTGCTGACCTGGGGTGGCGCACCCTGGCTTTCCCCACAGATCAGACTGGGTGGACAGAAGACAATACAAGCTGCAGCAGGCCCACAGACAAGATCTTCACTGGGTACTGCCTAAAACCTGCTTAATTAGAGACTGTCTTATGCCCCAAAGAACAGGAGGTTGAATCCCTTCCTAGTATCACTAGATTTTTGCAAACTAGGTGTGTTCTCTACTATCACCCCTTTGAACCTGCTATCTTGTGACAAAAGTCACAAGAGCAAGATCATGCCTGTCTGAAAACAGCCTCTGTATGGAAAGGCTGCAAACCCAGAGGTGCATCATGGAACCCTGTACAGACTTCCAGCTTCCATGTTGGCAGTCACAAAGAACAGCAGCTGCTCACTCCTTAGGTTTGACTTCATTTCTCCATTCATGCCTGGCTCTAGATGCTGTTTGAACTATTTCAGCTGGCACTGGGTTTGAACCCTGAACACGATGTCCCCATAATACCATAAGCCCTGCCAAGAGTGTAGCAGAAGTGTTAAAGTACCACTTGTTTCCCTGAGCCCCAAGGCCATGGACTGGATCTTCTGAAACCTTTAAGTGAGCCAAGGTGAAGGAGATGCTAACATGAACCACACCACGACACAGTTGAACCGCTCTGCCTTCAGTGTCCCACTCCTAAGTGCATCCTTTTTGGAGCTGTTTGGTAAAGCAGAGTATTTCCCCAAAGGTGGCACATTTCTCCTTCCCTGTGCATTAGATGTCCCTGGTCTCCTGGAGCTCAAGGCATGAACAACATCCTGTATACAACACACTACACACAAGGCAAGACTGGGAGTTCTCAGCTTAGAAAAATGCAGCTCAAAGCCTGTTAAGGGTTTTCACCAAAAGTGTTCATGCCCTGCAAACATTAGGCATAATCTTAAAGGCCTGGGATTTCTTAAATGCTTCAAGAAATGTCTTGATTTTTTTTTTTTAAAAATAAATTTTTGCCAGTTGAAAATATCTCAATAGGCACTTAGGAGAATACCATAAAAAATCATTTCAGATTGAAAACTGACTGCAATGTTTTAAAGATAAATTTCTTACAGCATGTGAAATAAATATCATTCAGAATTGAAAGAAACAGAAAACAAGACTTTGAAACAGAGCCCAAAGACTGACATGCAGTAGCAAATGGAAATGACATATCCTTGTCTGCCTGGGGCGAAGGAGAGGTCTGGGGTGGGGACAGAGGTACCTGTGCTGCAGGCAAGTGAAAATGAAATGAGCATGCAGGGTAAACACCACACTATGAATGGAGAAGAGTGTTTCAGAATTATTACCTTAGCAAAAGAGGCTGACAGACAGTGTTTTATCTGGCAGGTGGCCTTACTGGATAAGCATTTAAAGGGAAGGATATTGAGAAGGAAGAAAAGGAAACCATGTGTGGGTGTGGGGACAGGGACACCCACACAGCACAGCAGAAAAGGCCTGCCCCGGAGTATCCACACAGGCTTTCCAAAGCTGGGTAGTTAATAGCAACACAGGGAGAAAAAAATCAACTGAGGAAGAAAAAAAAATCAACATAAGGAAGAAAAACTGAGATGAATGCTTGTAATCCTTACCATTTCTTGAGCTGGACCCATACTTTTGAAAATTATTAGTGAAATACAGCATAACTAGCTACACTGACCCTTTATATTTGCTAATAAAAAGCTCTAAAGGAGAAAACATATTGAAATTGTTGTGCTAGGCTTTGCAAAAGGATTCTTAAAAGCACAATTTGAAATACAGTTTACTAAAAATAAACATTAGCTTAACCCCACTGGAAACTCGAAAGGGGTTGCAAACCTTGTTTTCTCACACACAGCCTGACCCAGGGCATGTGCACAGAAGAAAGAGAACCATAAATTAATGCAAATCTTCACCGCCTTTAAAAACATGCTTGCTGTTCTTGAGGGAGCAAGTAATAATGTATCTCCAGTCTATATCCAATTCTCCCTGGGCCTGTAGGATGACAATGACCCTGTCAGATTGCTGTCACCACAGTAAAATACTCACTGTTGCATGATAGGATGACCAAGAAGCCAAAGCAAACTTTGATCCTCCACAGGAAGAGACTATAGCTTTACAGGTGTTGGGGTATTCAATGACAGAAATGCAAAGGGTTAATTCTAGAGTGCTAAATCCAAATTAAGGAGCATTTTGGGTTAAACTTTAGTGAATTAGGGAAATATCTACAAGGTGGATCTCAGCCAGATGGTCAGATCTAGCATTCCCATCCAAGACTCCAGAAGAAGTCAAAGCCAAAACATAACTTGTTTTCATCTGTGCTATTTTAGAGGTGACAAGATGTATCAAGCAAGTGGGTTCGCATATAGTGTAAGATTTTCCATTTAAATTGCAAACTACAAGACAAGAGGCAGGTGCAGACAAACCACATGCATATGAAAGGAGATAATACCAGACCTTTTTTTTTTTTTTTTAAACCTGAAATGCAAAGTTGCCTAAGTTGTCTTTGCAGCAAGAGATATGAAAGACAACAAGGGTGGTTTTCAGCATCTGTGAGAAGCCTTCCCTCACCCAGTATAAAACTTGGGCAACAGAAGATGGAGGATGTGTGCAGGATGATCTGCAATGGATCCATCTTTCAAACCTGACTGACAAGTGGGGGAAAGGGAGTGGTCAATTTTTGTGGAACCCTCAAAGTGAAGAAGCTGATTTTTCATTTCATAAAGAAAAATAAAATTGGAAGAGATGCAAAAAGGGAGAGTAAGGATAAAGGGCAGGAAAATAGGTGCAACAGGTGAAACTTGTAATAAATACAAGCACAGCAAGACTTCATTTGTCAAGGGCAGAAGAGATGACTTCAAAGCTTCAGAACAGAAAGGAAGGGAGAAAGGCTGTGTCTTGAAGATGGGATAGAAGCAAGTGGGATCTGAAGACTCACGATACTGGTGTGCTTGAGAGCATTTAGGAGGATGAGCTGAGAGAGACACTGGCATTTCTTCTGTCTGTCTGCTCAGCTGGGATGTGCATTTGCTCTCTATCACTTGCAGTGCTGTAGCAGAGGAGCAGAGACATGTCCTGTCCAACAGGACATACAGAGACAGCAGCCTCTGCAGGAGTGCCAGGCAGCGACCTGGGAGTAGGGCTTTTTTAGCAACACAGCTGAACACCTCAACTTAGGAGTCCCTGATCAGGTCAGAACCTGGGTATGAGGTTTTAGAAAAGCCTGCTCGAAGACAATGCTGAGGCTCTACTATCAGTAAGAGTTAGGAGTGTGGCAACTTTTGTAAAGCTTGAAAAAAATAGATAAAAGAGCGGAGGAGTGACAGGAGAATAAGAGCTCTGCTTCAGTTATAATAAGCCTGAGTTGTTTGTAATATTTTATTTTTTAAAAAGGAAAAATACTCAGAGCAAAAGTTTAGGCTGGTCAAAGTAGATTTAAGTACTACAGATGAGAAGTGAATGTGTTAATTGATTACAGGAAGGATAAGGTTGAACTAATGTTTGTTGTTGAAATTACACAGAGAGATGAGAAGATGTCTCTCTGTATGGCCTAGAGAAGACTCTGTCAGATGAGAGAAGGAAGGTTAGGAAGCCCCTCAAAAAGCAGGAGAGGCAGAAGGAGAGGACCACAGGGCAGGACTGAGCTGGGGAGGCAAACCCTCACACACACCATCTCCAGGAGGAGCAATCCAGCTGATGGCTCCGCAAGGACTTAAAAAATACCAAGGCTGATCAGGCCTGTTTTTTTTTGTTGTTGTTGCTGAAGAGTAGATGATACCAAGAAAAAAAGTGTGAACATAGTTCTATATGCACATAAGGCTGTTGAGAAGAAATCTCTTCCCCTTAAAAATAAATTTTAAATTTCATATCTTTGCTGCATAATCATTAACCATCTCCTAGTCCCTAATTAGGCAGTGTTTACTCCACATCTGTCATTCATTCCCAAAAATTCAGTTACTCTTGTGACACACCACAGAGACCTCTGGCACTACTCCACTTCCCATGGATGCCGCCCACCCTTTCCAGGTCCCTCCTTGCCCTCTCCCCATGCAAATCCCCCGAGCCCCTGCGGACCATAAGCCCACTAAGCACGTAAGAACAGCAGAGCATAAGTAAGCAGCCATATGCTCCTGTCTGCCAGGTAAGGAGAGAGGGGGTGAGCAGGAGGAATTGCCTTGGGAGCTGCACCCCTGGGCTTCAGACAAATCCATGGAAAGGGGACTGACATCCCTGCAGCAGCAGCAGCCACTCCTCCCTACAGCAGCCTCCAGCAGTTCCTCTGATCCACAGGCAGGAACAACTTGCATGTGCAATAATTATGTTTTTGACAGCAGGGAGGCACTTCTGACCTTATTCTCTTTGCATCTTGGTGATACTGCATCTTTGTTATTCTTACTATGGCTTACTAACTTCTTATTGTAGGTTGATGTTGTGAGTAGGAAATGAGAAGATCAAAGTAAAAAATCATGCTCTGGAAGCAACTAAGATTTCTTTCTTGATTTAGAACATTTTTGTTCTGCTGTGATCAAGTAGGCTCTGTCAGCAGTCTAACGAGAAATGTAATAATATATTTATGTCTTCTAACAAAAGAAAGTAAGTTAAGTCTAGTTAGGTTTATGGTCTAGGGATGTTTCAAAAATTCTGTTTATCCTTCTCCTGCAAATGTGCAGTTTGGTAATCTTCTCCTTTTCTAATATCTGATGTTTCAGGAGGAATAGAAACAGCTTGCCCAGACAGGGTGATGGCTGATCTGTCTGTGCTGCAGATGGTGGGACATAAGGAAGAAAAATCCCAGAACTTTCCATGCTCTGTCCTGTTGATAATCCTTATCTTCTCAAAGATATGCTGAGACACTGTTGGCCATAAGATTACATAGAATTTATAAGTTATGTTTGCTTTTCTGCATTAATGAACCCGCTTCTTGCCATAGCTCCTTTTCCAGAAACTGCCCAGTTGGGATAAGCCATTGACCTCTCTCACCTACTGTAACTCCAGTTCCTCATTTCCTTAATATCGATCAGGACTATGCACAGAACACGTTACATTTTCATTAACATTACAGAATTCCTCCTAATTTATAATCATGTAAACCAAGCCCAAGCAGTCATCACAGACATTCAACTTAGAGTTGTGCTGCTGAGATTAGGGCCAGCAGCCCTTCATCCCTCTCTACACGGGTCCCAGGGTACAGTACAAATACAAACCTTGCACCCACTTTGAACCAAAGCCTCACAGTCACAAGTCGGGTGTTCCCACCGCGGTGCTGCCTGCACTGCTGCTTTTCCCCTTCCCTTCCTGCAACCCCGGGCACAGCCGTGATGAACAGCAAAGCTGCTGCCCCAGAGGCAGCCCTGTCTCGCTGCACAGCCACAGCCAGCAGAGCAGCCACTCTCAGAGAGTTCATGACAGTTCATACCCAAAAAAAAAAAAAAAAAAAAAAAGTAGCGACATAAAAGCAGAGCCCAAGTGCAAATATTTTACGGCTGTGTAGTACTTCCACGCACTACAAATCAATGTAAAAGATGTTTTCTTCAAGGGGCCTCATATAGGCTGTGTTTTTAAAATGCATTCCCTCTGCTAAATATAAATCAGTAAGGGTTTTTGTTCTTCCAAAAGATTAGCTAGCCTCAGTATTTTGGGATCTAATTCTGGAATACTTGTTGAGGTGCCAGCATTCTCTTCCAATTTAAATACAGTTTAATGGAAAGTCTATCCTGGGCACATTTTCCATCTACAGTGTAATAGCTTGAAAGTCTGAATACTGAGAGTTCACCAGAAACAGAGGTAACCTATCAAGGTTAAACTTCATTTCTTTGTCAGGATGAGAAAGGATGTGGGAGCACTGGAGAGCAGGAGAAAGCAAATGTAAAAGCAGTAGAGACAACAAATTAGTCTGTAGAACCAAAATCCAAGAGCGTAGAAATGGTGTAGCCTACTGACAAGGCCATGTAAAGAAAATTAGAGAAGCTGTGGTTCTGAACTCAAGCACTTGAATTTGCTTTGAGTTATATCTGTAAAATTAAAGATGTGCCCCTAGACTCAAGTTGATGAATTAGGCCCACATCAGGCTACTCCCACTGCATATTTACAATACAATAGGATGCTTTTCTTTGCGGTCTGTCACAAGTGTGAAGAGACAGGGTATTTTTTGGAGCATATCTAAATTATGCTTCTTATCTGGATGCTCAGCTGGAGGATGCTTCCATATCCTGACTGTCTTGTTTAGCACAGCTCCCTAATCAGAGACCACCTCTAATCAAGAAAGACATGCATTGGGATGAATGGTAGAGCAGTAGAAGAGCAACTCCTCTTACCCAGCTGGAGAGTTTAGATTGTGTTGAATATCACATATCATGAAGTTTTATGCTGTAATGCCATTTCTAAAAACTCCCAGAAGGCAGTTTCTCTTCCATCATACATGACAATTACACTTGGAGTGTGCCTTTTTTCTAATATAAAACATCCATTTAGAGTCACTTCAAGATACTGTAAAGTTGAGTCATTTTGTGTGTAGTCTTGTTTAAAAACACAGTGCTCAAACCATTCTTGTTTCACACCCTTCCTCCTCAAAGTCCCCTGCTGTTTTTCCTTGCAGGGTCTCTTGAGTGCATGATTATCAGAAGCAGCTCCTTACCCCATCCATATTAAAACTTGTGAGGTACAGTGATCTTTTGCCAAAATTATTGATGTGCTAATGTTCCCAAACTCAGGTCACTGCTCTTTCCTTCCTGTAGATTGGTGGCTGTGGAAATGCTGTCACCCAGTATGTCTTTTCTATGTCTTTTTTTTTGTCTATTTTAATTTCTTTCTGATCAAATAAAAATTACCTTTTTCAGCATCAGAAAATTGCACTGCTCTCTTTGCTATTAGTCGTAATAGTCTCCAAACTATTTCCATCCGCATCAGTTACCCAAATGTCAAAGATTTCTGTTCAATATAAAGTCCAAAAGCAGTCATAAAGGGAAGTCCTTTAAATATATATCTACTCAGGGTCACCTGGCTGCTGTTTATGTGGAGGGGAGTTTGTAGGGTTTATGTTCTTGTGAAATGGAATATGAAAGTGCTTACAAAGGAAAAATGACCTGAAACTCTAGTCTTGCTCCACACTGACTAGACCCAAAAGACATTGATTCCATCGGCTTTATTTCCTGTTTGGCAGCAAATAAATACTTAAAGAAAGGGGTTATTTGAGCTAGCAACTTATCAGGCAGGTCAGATTTTACTATTACTTTTACTATTTGGCCACATTTAACATCCTCTTAAATATTTCAGGATCATAGGAGCCACATATTTTTTTTTAATTCTTCCTTTCCACTCTCTCTTCCTCTGTCCATTTCTTCTTGAGGAAAACTCATTTAACATACAACCTTCCTCTCTGCTTTCTTTGCCATCCCTTCCTCCTTCTTCCTCCTCCTCCCTTGTCACAAGTATTAAAGTTTCTCAGCCACTTCTCTCTTTTAAGTCTTTCCCTTCCTTCACTGGCCTCACTTTATCCAGCACATTTCTCTCTCACTTAGGTTTACTCCTTTTTTTTTTAATCTCTTGAATTATTCTGGTTTATTTTCCTCATGCTTCATACCTTCTCATTTAAAAAGAACCCAAACAACTCCCCATCTCCTAAAGCACAACAGGCCCTTGTGATTAACTAAGGCTCTCCAATCTCACGAAGTTATAAAGAGATGGATTTATTTTGGCAGACCACTAGTTAATCCGTAACATATTCCTGCAAACTAACTTGCAGTGGATACCAAATGAGGCAAAAGTTTGTCATCAAAATGGCATTTTTTTAGGCACATTGCTGGGATGAAAGCACAGAGCTCCATGCCTGACTCCCACCATCAGCCTCTTAAACTCCCAGTGCACCTGGCAGAGCCAGCAGATGCAAAGCTCCCAGCCCAGGGCAGGGCACCAGCCCTGCTCTCCAGCAACTTTGATGCACAAATAGAAATTATAAACAAGAACTTTTGCCCAGACCAGGAAGGACTCCAGTAGCATTAGAAGTGTTAACTGCTACACCATTAAAATATTATTTTTTTCCAGGCAAATAATATAAGTACTGCCGAGGCAAAACCAGGAGAAAGGGCAACATTTCTCTCTTTACGCAAGAATTTGGCCCTCTATGAACACATTCCTTCATTAATCTGCACTTTCTGTACCACAGTCACAAGTGGAATCTAAATTACTGACTTTCCCACTTTCATCTGGCTCTGCAGCACATCGTTTGCACCAGTTTCAACACCCTTTACCAGTAAATAACTCTGTTTCTTTAGCAGACCAGAACTTGAACTTGGACCACTGAATTAAAACATGAAACTTCACCAGCCAGTCAGACCATAAAGTTACAGTTTATTTTAACAAAAATAAACAGTATCTCTGGTGCTTATTCAAAGAACAAGTGTGAATACTATTCCACCATCCTTCCTAGCAATTCCCACGCCAGACCCATGAAGTTATCACTTCACGTTTTGCTACAAACAGCCGCTGGAGCAGTCTATACGGGAACTTGCTTTCCTTAGCATTTGCTGCCACAGGTCAGCCAGAGAAGACCAAGGGTGTTGAATCCCTATTGCCTGAGGACAAGAGCACATAGACCTGTCTTATTTCTTTAAATGTCATCCTACCTGCTAGCCACCACCTCATGATGAATCTCACAAAGACAGAAGGAAGAGATGGGTCCTGCCCAGGACTGTTTACAGGCTGCATATAAGAAATAGGAATAAGAGGAACATAACTTTGTAAGCAAGCATATGTTTTATCTGATTTTCTGTTATTTTAATGAATCTGTCAGGACCCATGCCATTCCATACTCATGGCCAGTGCTATTCCTTGCCCCAGAGGACAGCAGGAGGTGACAGCACATGGAAGTTAGTTCTAGTCCTCTCTGATTTGCATAGGCAAAAATACACTTCAAACTAGAAGCTCCAAGCCCTTTCATTATAAGGCCTCACAGAACCCCCTCAAACCTTCATGATTATTTTCTAATGAGTTGGGTAACAGAGTCAACCCCTCAAGTTGTTTTGTAGAGGAGGTACCCCAGTGTTTCCTGGGAGAACACACCAAGGAAGTTCTGCCACCCCTGGCTTTGAAATTTAACATCAGTGTGTACAAACAGGAAAAAACTTCCTGTTTCATTAAAAATAATTCAGTTTTCATCAATTTTATATTGCTGCAGAGTTACTTGCATGACCTTTCCCGACACAGATGATCAGTTACCATCTACTGAAGATGGGTTAACATACAGCAGATGACATGGGAGGAACATCATGAAGATGAAAAGTTGACTGTAATCCTAAATAGCTGAAGGAAGAGAAATGGGATAGAAAAGCAAGCCAGCTTGGAATGGGAACAACACACTGTTTTACAATTCATGCAAAGGGGCATTTTTGCATATTGATGTACTGATAAGAGTGAAAAGAGGAAGAAATTTGATGCCACACGAGTCAGAGCATTGTTCCTGATGAAGCCACATTCATAGTGTGACTGCCTTGAAGATCACATGTGAACTGGAAACAAGCCTAAAGGACTCAGGGGACTTTATTCTCTTGGTGGAAAGACACATACACTATTTCAGAAAACCAAGGAGCAATTAAGTGTGGAGACCAACTCATCCATCCATTTTCCTTCCTTTTTTTAGCTTAAAAAAAAAGTGTAACATCCCTTAGTCAATGTTCAGATAAAGGGCATTTCTTCTGGTAAGAAAGATCAATAGAGCTTTAATTTTTTTAGGGGTTTGAGGGGGGCTTTTTTTGAGTACATAAACGCTCCTGTTTTTCTAAGCCACAGCACTGAATTATAAGGACCACACTGCATCCCTGACAGATGCTCCTTCCTGACAGCACAGAGAGATGCAGCTGTTGAACTGAAGTCTGCAAATCCAGACCTCTGGGCCATGAAGCATTTCCCTGATTAGTTTTCTGCACCCAAAAGCAGATCTCAATTCAGAATCTAAACCTACTGCTGTAAATAGAGTACACCGAGGAAAAACACAAAATGTTTGTTATCAAACTGAAGTTGCACAAATCCCAAACCACTATCAATCTATATTTTTTTTCCCAGAGGGTACACTTCAAAATCTCTGGAATATTATTAAGGGTAATTTTCACATATTTACACTTTATTACAGCTACACTTTATCACACAGTACTACACACCCCACTCTGCACTAACTGAGCCAGCAGTACCAGCCATGTGTATATCACAAAATTACTGCTTCTGCCCCACCACCAAAGACAAAACTGATAAAACCTGTCCACGAGGGTTAAAGCATGGATTTTCCAAAGCACAGCATTAAGAGAAGAGGGAAAGTGTGTATTATCAGGTATATATATAGCAAATTAATCTCAAAATATTCCAGTTATCAAATGCTAAAAAGCTTCTGAATTTCCAAGCAACTGCTTGTACACTGGTCAGTCTGAAGCTGCAATCAGCTTGGGTTGAGGCATCCTGGAGACCCCAGGGAACAGCTTTGCTGTCTGAGGGTTCATAGCAGATAGGTCTCTGTGGGATAACCCATGAGTGGGTAAAGAGAAGTCAGGTAGCCACTTTGCAACTAACAGGACAGAAACATCTCCCAGCAAAATGGCTAAGGTTACAGGATCTCCAGTGAAGAGCACTGTGAGAGCTGCAGTCAGCTCTTGCAAACATGGTGAAGGACTTTAGCACTCTTTCAAATCTATCTGTAGTACATTTGTAGGATATTTCTCTGAATTTTATCCTTTCTACTACAGAGAGCCTGGATGTTTCATCCTTTCTTTGATAAATGCCATTGTACACCTGTGTAGGAAAGATGCAGAGAACTGCAATCACTGCATCTCCATTTCCAGGAATTAATTTCTAACATGGTGCAATATCCTTTGTAGCATCCCAAAGACAGCACTGCCCACTTTCCTACCTAAGGCTGACTGCTAGGGGCCATGCACAGAATAGCACAGACCAAAGAGAGTAAGATCATTTTACAGTCAGCAACCCTCCAAAATCCAAGTGTTGAGATACTGAGACACAACATCAAGATACTGAATCACCCACCCTTGCTCAAGCAATAGTGCCTTGGGCTGGTCAGAAAGGAGACCAGGATTTTGTTTGCCCAGGAACCTTGTCACAGCCATGCTTCTTGATCACAGCCTTTTCGGCTAATTTTGCAAAGCCACTGATGTGCAGAGAGATTAAGAGAACAGCAACTCCTACCATGCTGTAGCTCCTGTTCTATGTCAGATCTGTATGGATCCAGCACCCATCAGGACTCCCAATCTTGGGTTCTTTCTAAGCACATAGCTTCACTCAGAATCATAAAACAAGAAGGCAACACAAATGATAGTCTCTTACCCTTCAGAGATGAAAAAACAGAGGGTGGCATTGAACTAGTTTAATATAATGAGAAAATAAATTGAGCAATTCTCCTTTTGCAAATTGCAAGAAATTCATATCATCAATGATGCTAAAAGCATTGATGTAAAAGGAATTAGATTCTTAAAGCTCTATTTTATATTTGGTAATCTGATTCTATTTGGTGTGCAAAGACAGAAGTCATTTTGATCTGGGATACTTCAGTACATTATAGGCACCCATACATTTCCATCTTTCAGAGAGACCTTTTTTTTTAAACCTTTTCTTTTTTATCTCAGTCTCTTTATAAGCTGTCATTTTTTTAACCTTTGAAAAATACCAATTCTTAACAACCCTTATGTCTTCAGTCAGTCTTCAAACAGCCCTAGAGAAAAGTAAGGTTTTATTTAAAGTACTTTCAGTTGAGTCAGTGAATATTAGAGATAGGCAGATCAGAGGTGAAGCTGTGGCTTTCAAAACTCTCAACCCAAAAGCCTTTCCTTTACTCTCCTCCTCCCAAAAGCTAAAGAAAATGAAACATTTCTATCTTTCTTCTGACCAAAAGCCTGGTCTGATCAACAGAAAATAAAATCCAGGATTTATTTCATTCCAAAACAGTATCCCAAACACTTATGCCACCAAAATGCCATTTGTCCAGTTCCTAACATTTAGGGTTTCCAATCAAGGAAAAGATAAAACCATGGAAAAATTTTCCTTAAGCAAAAGATGTTTACCGGAAATCTTCTTTACTTTACAGCAGGAACCACCCAGAGCAGGCAGAGCATTTATGCCAGAGCTCTGACAAATGCCTGTTGAGCTGCAGCACTTAAACCACTTGCATTTTAAACAGCAGTTTGTCAAGTGATACTAATTATTTGGGAGGTCTCTGTTCCTAGAAACGTAAACATTTCTCTTCATACCAATCACATTTTCTTTTCCATGTGGTGCTTCCAGCAGAGACTGAAATTAAAATGGCTTCTTTGTGTGCCACAATGTGGTTTATGGCTCAAATCCCCCTCCACTCTTGCAAACAGGGGATACAGTTGCCCTGGGGCTCTGCACAGCACCTTCCCATCCCTGCTTTGTAGGCAGAAACCTCCTCTCCACAGGTGGAGAGCTCTCCCAGGATCAGACCCACCCACTTTTCTCAGGGCTGCACAGCTCCCCTCTGGCTGATAACACAGGTCTGGGACTCACAGTAGCCTAAGGATCACTTGAACTTCATAAAGCAAGTTAAGGGCTCAGTTGCTAGGGAGCACTGCAGGGAACTGACAAACAGGCTCTTGCAGGAGTCTGAGTCAAAAAACCCACAACCAATTCCCAGACCTGCCAAGGCGCAACTCAAACACAGGCAGATTTCCTTCAAACTCCCTCCTGGTTCAACAGGCACTGCCTGGGCTCTGCCTAAGCCAGGCCACAAGCCTCAAAGTCTCTTGAAAAACACAATTTCAGTCCTGCCCCAGTATCTCACAGCAGGTCTTGCTTTTACTGACAGGTCTATTGGCCAAAACCTTCCAGCGTTGTGTCCACACGGCGCCATATGGCTGCACAGCAGGGCCTATCACAGAGAGAATCTGGCAGTGCCAGCCAGAAAAAGTTTCATGAAATCGCAGCAAGTAACCCAAAGACTTTACCAGAAGCGAGACTAAACCAGCGTTTTCAGAGTTACACTGGGCCGTCCACAAGTCGCTTGTGGGAACTTTCTTGTTAGGGTAGTCAAAGACAAGGTCAGCTTCTGCTATTCAGACAAACTATAGAGAAGTCACATCCATCCTCCTTGGGACAAGTGTTGGGTCCTTTTCTGTTTTCCAGACCTCACCAAAGTCTCCTGTGAGCAAGCTGCTGAGCCCTGGGAGCTGACCCAGCATGTCTGGGAAGGTCACCTGGCATGGACCTGCATCACACAGCCTCCTCTGTGCAGAACCACCCTGTGAGGTACAACGTGATGGGGCAAAGCCAGACCACGGCTACGGTGTTACTTGACCCCTCCATGTTTGCTCTCTGTATTAGGATGTGTTTACAGGTACAGGCAGAAAAGGATGTAAACTGAACCACAAAAAGGAGCTGATTTTCATAGCAAGGGTCCTTGGTTTAACACAAAGGTTTCTCATGAAAAAAGTTATTTTAACTTGATGGAGGGCAAGAACTGCTGATGCTGGCTGTTAGAGGAGAGGCAATCAGAAGCACACTGTATCATGTTCATGAATGTATACAGCTTTTATTAGATGACCATTTTACTATTTCCCTTCTTTAAAACAAAAGTGCTGTCAATGTGTCTAACGAGGAAAGTATGATCGTGCATCTGATCAATTATCATCTCTCCCTCTGAGCCCACTCTCTTTAAGCTATCAGGCCCATGGTAAATTTCAGATAAACCAAAGGACTCCTCTCCCCAGCACCATCAACTGCAGTCTTCTTAAATGTTATTTTTAATGCAAATGAGTTACAGTGTCCCTTCAAGAGACAATCAGGGACAGAGTCAAGGAACAGAAATATTGGTGAGACTAACTCAACAAGAGTTACAGAGAAGATGGCTCTGACTCATTTTGGACTCAGAGAAATACATTTTCAAAGTAAAACATTGATTTTAAGGGGAATAGACAAGAGGAAAAATGAAAGGACAACAGTGATCATAGGGCACAACCCCAGAGCAATGTCCAGAGACCTGCAGGGCTGAAGCACGTGCACTGACCATGGGCACATGCACTGCAAGGCTTCTGGCTCTCATATAGCTCAGCAGCCTGCTGCATCATCACTGATCGCTGACAACTCCTGAGAGCAAACATTAATTCCACCCTTTGGTTTGCTTTCACTTTACAGGAAACTCCCTTTTTAGACTGTTCTTGATGCAACCCTCTGCACATAGAGATATCATTAATGCAAAATTCTTTATTGAAACTAAAGCAGCCATATCAGTTTTGAGATTACATGTCTAGAGATAACCTCTTCTTAAGTCCTGCTAACGTCTGCAGTAGTAATCATATTTGTTTAGCAAATTTATTTTATACTATTAACAATATGAATTTTCAGGCTGTGGGAGTACTTGCTTTGATTATGTATGCAAATGATTCCCTAGAACATGTCAGTAGATCTTACAAACCTTCCTGAAGAGACACCTGCTGCCTCTGAACTAATTGAATCATAGATGAATATATCACCCATAATTCTTAAGAAAACAGGAGAAGTAAGGAAGAGGTTAAGAAGGATCAGAGCTAAGAATGCATTCACATACAAAAGAGGAAGGAGCAGCCCAAGAGGAGACAAACAAGACAAAATCTGACAAACGACATTCAGTCCCAAGGTGCCACCAGAACAGAGCATCAAAGCTGACAGAAAAGTTAATGACAAAATGCCATGAAAGCAAAGGACAAAATGAGAACAGGAACAGTCTTTGCTTTCACCACTGGAGCAAGATCCCTACACTCAAAAACTGCCATGGCTAATGAAAAACCCATTTGCCTTTCATAATAAATAAAGCAGTTTTCAAGTATAAACATGGTTACTCACAAAATCTCCACATACAGAGACCCTACACTTCTGGTCAGAAGTGTTGTCAGCAGCTGATAATGCTCTTTCATCGGTCACCTTGGGACACTGGCAGGTGACACACAGGTAAAAGGCATGCACCAAAATAATCTCTGGAAGTTCCACTTTCAGCAAAACACTGTTTTGGCACCCTGCCCAAGGTCTTCTGCACCAGTTAATCCAACCCTGAACAGGATTAATTCCTCATACACATAGACTCTTTCACGTTCAGGGCTATATAGCAATTGTGCTGAAAGCAGAGGGAGTTTAGAAATAACCTTTTCTCCTCAGTCCTGTATTAGCTCTCAACAAGCAACTGTCCGAAGGATACAGGAGATGTTCATCCCTTAATGAGTCTGCTATCATCACCAGTCACTCCATCAAATGGCAAGTTATCCCAAAATCTAGACAATAACTCAAGACATTATTAGAATATAAATCAACACTAGCTTGCACAGAAATCTCACTAGCAGTTGCTGTTGTAGGTCTCTTTTTTTTGGTGTTGCTGTTTCTTATTTCTTCAGGGATATTCACAGTTCTAATTAGGTGTAAGAAGATGGAAATTATTAAATTAGAATATATGTGTGTGTTAGAGAACAGCGCTGTTCAGTGATATTAACTGCAAGGGTAAATTGTGGTAGCTAGAATGGTGATAGCAGCACAGGCAATGAACAGACAGCGAGACACGAAGCGTGGGGCTGGTTTCAGCACGTGCATACAGATACACCATCTACCACTCTACAAGGAATTCAGAGAAAGGGAAAAATAGAGCTCCACAGTGCAAAGTAAGACTGAAAGAAGTTTCATACCACACCATTCTTCCCTCTGCTCTTCCCCAAAGCCCTTCAGCCACTGCTCAGCAGCTGTCATGGGGGCTGAGGCCTCCACATAGCATCCAAATGTCCCGGATCTCCCACCAACACGTGTGAACAACACCCGGAAATTGTTTTCCAGGAGAACAAAATGTGGAGGAAGGATCATGTCAGGGCTTCACACTCTTTTGTACAGGAATAATTGACCAGCCAGGAAGGAAAGGAAAGTCCATGGAAAATGAGATCCCAATGAAATGGGAAGTGAATCCAGATAGCCACCCAAAAGCCTATTGCCACACAGTGTGGACAAAGTCCTGCTAGAACCTAATTCCTGTTTCCTTCTTCCATTTTGCAGTTCCTCTGTACACACACAAAGACACACGAGCTATTATTTATATTGTATTCACAACTTACAGAGCACCTTCCACAAGCATCTTAAAAACTCAGCAGTTCCAACTGAAAATCACATCTGTCAATCAGCACCACCTCCCAGACATACTCTCACTTGGGATTTCTTTGCAATTACATTGGGGCCATACAAGTTTGAAAAAAGTGGCATGAGATACCTTTTTTCCCCTGCTCCTCATAAAAATTATTCCATCAGCAAAACTCTGATGAATGCCAGTGATGTGAGTAATTAAAACTAAAGTGAAACAAAGCCCTGCAACTAATGATTTATCAATAATTACAAGTGGTAGTGGGGACAGATAGTAAGCAAATGTGGAGATATGCAGACTCACATATCCCCTGCACGTGGACTAACCCACAGAGTACACTCTAGTAGTCAAAAGTCCTCTAAAGAGATGTGTACATGTCATCACTAACCTCTGCACGCCTACATACGCTGAATCCCTCCCACACACAGTGCAGCAGCTTCCTTGGCTAAACCATCACTTTGTGTTAGTTTGGTTGTTAGTGAAAGAGACATAAAAAGTACCCAGGTGTTTGGGGATTTTTTTCCTTAGAGTGAATCTCCTAGATTTGGCCCTTAAAATCAAGAATAGGATCTTCTGCAAATAGCAGCTCACTCATGCCATATGGAGGCATGAAAAACTATTGCAGCAGATGCAGTTTTATCAAACACATAAGAAGAACACAGGTATTATGACATATGCATCTATTAAGCATTTCTTTCAAGCATGATTAGCTAGCAAGTAGTTTAATATAATTACTTAGTAAACCCTGACTCTGTCATAGGAATACTGTAGTATACAGTCATTCTCATAGAAACCAGCTTTCTCTGAATCACAAGGAATCATATCAACACTTCCTGTTTAAAATAGTGTTAAGCACTGCATATATAGATATTACATTTTAAATAGCAAGTAAACATCCTGTCCATCAAGGCTGTGTTACCTTTGAACCTCCTATTTCGACTTTTCTTCTTGCTGAGCAGACTGCTCTGAAAAATACCACAAGGACTTCTATGGAGGATGATAGGAAAGTGAGAGGAAATGGGAAAGAGGAACAGAGACAGTCACAGTGCCAGGCAAAGGAACATAGATGGAGACTGCCTGAATGGGTTTCCGCACTGCACAGAGAATAGTCCCATGACCCAACATCTCAAGACATCAGATGACTCCTTTCAAAAACAAAGGTGCTGCTTTTCATGGTACAACTCACAGGGTTTGTTTGGTAGTGGGGAATAAAGTCAGAAGTGGACCTCTCTTAGGAAGCTCAGGTAGCTGGTGCTTTAGTGATGCTAGATAGAAGTTCATTTTTCCTCACAGTCCCATCAGGTGAGAAACTTTCCTTCAGGTGATTCAGGGGCTGTTCAGCACCCACCAGTTCCACCATTAGGGCAGATGAGCATGGCTCTGCAGCCATATATCAATGTGAAAGCAGCATTTTCACCCAGGGAGATGCCTGGGCATGTGAGCCTGTGTGTACTTCACAGTATGGCTCAAATAGGATCAGCAGCACTGGCTTGTAGGACTTCACTCGGTAGACCCAAGCATCAGTGCAGGTCCAGGGACATCCAGTGTCTCCACCATGGCCATGCAACCCACGCATGACATGTCACCCACTCGTGCCTTTTCTTGAGCCAAAGGATGTTGAATCTCCTCTATCCAGCAGGATTGCTGCATATCTTTGCTGTTTGAAAGCAGATTTGTGAGTGAAAGGGGGTAAAATGATGCCAGGTGTTCCTCATGACGGTCTGTATGTGGTTGCATTTGACTACTGTAAAACCAGAATCACAGAATCATTAAGACTGGAAAAGACCTCTAAGATAACCAAGACCAACTCCTAACCAGCCCTGCCAAGTCCACCACTAAACCATGTCCCTAAGCACCACATCTACATGATTTCTGAACACTTCCAGGGACAGTGATTCCACCACTTCCCAGGGCAGCCTGTTCCAATGCCCGACTGACCTTTCAAAGAAGAAATTTTTTGGATATCCAATCAAAACCTCTCCTGGTACAACTTGAGATCATTTCCTCTTGTCCTTATCCCTTGCTGCTTGGGAGAATAAGCTGACCCCCACCTTGCTACACCCTCCTTTCAGGCAGTTGTAGAGAATGATGAGGTCTCCCCCGAGCTTCTTTTTTCCAGGCTAAACAACCCCAGCTCCCTCAGCTTCTCCTAAAACAATTTACTCTTCAGACCCTTCAACAGCTCTGTGGCCCTTCTCTGGACTCACTTGATTACCTCAATGTCCTCCCTGGACTGAGGGGCCCAGGACTGGACACAGAACTCAAGGTGCAGCCTTGCCAGTGCCCAGCACGGGGGGACAATCCCTGCCCAGGTCCTGCTGGCCACACTCTTGCAGATAAAGGCCAGGATACCATTAGTCTGGGCACGCTGCTGGCTCATGTTCAGCTGGCTGTCAGCCAAAACCCCACTTCTGTTCTCATATCAGGGCACCCACAGTTTTTTAAGACCAACAACCTGATTTTATGGTGTTTTTGACAGGTTGAAAGTGAAGAGCCAATTCAGGAGCTTTTATCTCAATTTACTCTTATGACCCTGGCAAGGTCAGGGTGTGTCCAGGCAGAGGCAGAAACCCAGCCCAGCACCCGGCTCTGGGCACACATCTCAGGGAAACCTGCAGTCTTCCCCAGGACCAGCTCAGCAAAGCATGTGCAGCATCTCCCCACCTGAGCTAATTTTCAGGGAACGGTTAGGTGCTCATAAAAATCCCAGCTCAAAATTGCAACATGGAGAGGTCACCAGAAATGACCTGGAGGACGTTGGTTAATTACCTGTGCTATCTAAAACAAAGATTGACAATCCTAAGGCTATCAATACAACTCCTTTCGGTATCGTTACATTCACTTTCAATTAAACTTATGAGAAATGGCTACAGATTCAGTTCTCTTTTCTCAGCTATTTTGAGACACATCTGAAACACAAATATTCAACAGAAAGATGGAACTGGAGGAACAGTAGCCACAGACAAACCACAAGTGCAGATGTAATCTACTTTTGTTAAATGTGCCTTTGTAGCACGATTTTTTTAATACAATCCTTATTTTTTTTTTCAACTATCACTGTGCTGAACAGAGCAGTGCATCACCTCTGTATATAACAAAGCCTGTAGCCTCTCTGTTTGAAGAGGAAAATTTGAGTTAATTACCCACATCACCTCATTAGTCTCCATCTCCCAACAAATAAAAATTAAAGAGAAGCATGCTTGCTGGAGTAGAATTGCTGAAAGGCAGAAGTTGCAAGATTACTGTGCAGTGCACTGCCAGCTGCAGGCAGAAGAAGGCCCCAACAGGAATGCCAAGCCCCTGGCACACACAGGAAACATATATATTTTTTATTCTTTCATGGACATTTTTTTAAAATTCATTCAAATAATGCTTCAAAGGGGAAAAGGCACTTACCGTAACAAGAAAAAGGCACTTACAATCACAAGACAACAGCCAGAGGTTTTGTTGCGGGTTTTGGGTTTTTTTTTGTGACCCAGCAGTACAATTATTCTGCATACTGCATGCATATCATGAGGTTAAATAAGAAACAAGGTCAGGCCACAGAAACTTCAGAACACAAACAATGAACAAATAAAAAATCTCTATCATCTTGCTAAGTATCTTTAGGGAGAGTCATCTACTTCCTAACTACATCCATTTGTTCCTTAAAATATAGGGTTTGGACTTGATAGAAAATATGAGAAGAATCAGGGCTGTAATATGAATATTCACAGTGTAAATGTATATACCTCACGTATCTCTATTAAAAGAAAGGATACGAGATACTCCAAACCCACACGGTGCTTTACCTGTGTCTTTCATATCCATGTTTACTACTGTGACAAGGAAGGGTCTCTGAAAACCCCATTCACGCCTCACTGAGCATGCAGCACACTTACTACATCCAAACCCATACACGACATTTCAGAGCACAACACAGGTTTAGCACTAAGGACTGCAATATTCTCACAGAAGTATTTATTGCACGAGATTTGTGCAGGCAGGGACACGGCTCATACTGCACGTTGTCCATAGATTCCCATTCTGGTCTAACGCTGGCCTATGCAGGGTCTTCCAGTCCCTCGCCAGCCCCTCCTCGCCCCGCTGCACATCACCCAAAAACCCGGGGAGAGGGCTTCGCTCAGCAGCCTCAGCTTCGCCAGGTCACACCAACATTCATTCCAAACCTTACCAATTCACCTAAGAAACAGCTGGTGGAAAGGAGAAATAAGGGGACTGCTCCGAGAGCCCGCTCAGCTGCCCGGCAGTAACCTTGTCCATCGGGGCTGGTGTTTCCCGGCGGGGCTGTCAGGCAGCGCACACGGATACACGGACACAGTTACTTTTCCTTCGACCCAGACACCTCACAGCAAGCAGGTCAGCGCTGCCCGGGCAGGTATCTACGCCGTAGTGGTGGAGCCAGATGAACCCCATCCCAGCCCGAGCTTCCTCCCTGGTCAGCCCCGCTGCTGGAGCGGGATGCTCCGGGAGGACGAGTCGGGCAGTACCCGCATCCCNATGTCGGCGCAGCCCCCGCCCGGCTCCGGCTCCGGCTCCGCTCCGCAGTCCCCGGCCCACGCGGGACCCGGCTGCCCCGCGCCGGCAGCCTCCGCCCACACCCGCGCCTCCCGCCGCGGCACCGGCGCTCCGAGCTGTCATCTTTATTTACATAAGAAGGAGGAGACTTCGCGGCTTCCTGAAATAGCTGCCGGCGTTTCACCGATGCAGCGTGTCCCCCCCTCCCCGCGCACACAGCGCGGGACGCGGCAGGCGAACGCATCCCCGCGCGGGGCTGCCGGCGCTGTGCGGGGCCGCCGGCCCGGCTCAAACCCGGCGCTACCCGGAGCCCCGGACACGCTAGGAACAAAGCGGGAGGCTTTGTCCTCCACCGGGGGGGGGGGGGGGGGAAGGGAGGGAGAGGAAAATAAAAAATAAGAACTCATTTATAAAACCAAACTACTCTGGCCATGTGAAACTTTCGCTCCCCACTGCAAAACCCTGGAATAAATTAGAATGGGGGAAAAGAAAAGTTAAACAAAATTTATTACCAGACATCATCACACCAGTCTTCAAACGGCCTTTGCAGGTTAATTATTAATTATTTAATAGCTCGAAACGCAGAATGGTTCGCCACAGACTGAAATAATAAAAACATTGCTCCCCGTAAACTCTTTTGTGCGGGGCTCGCATGCTCAAGATACAATGCTTCCTGCGCTCCAGCTCATTACCTCTGCTGATGGATAATGGCCAGCGTTAGAAAAAGCAGGGGGATGCCGAGAGTGGTGCAAGGAGGCGCGCAGGAGACCGCAGCCAGGGATGGTCCCTCGGTTGCTCTCTGCATCCCGCAGTTCGTGCAGGAGCTTGCTCGTTCCCTCCTCTCCATCTCCAACACCGCACGCCCCTGCCCACTCACTCCTCTCCCTGCATCTCTCCTGTCCACTGCTCTATGGGTAAATTAACACAGCAGGCACCGAGCTGCCACAGCCAGCTCCGGCAGATCCCAGCTGGCTCGTTTAAAACTAGCTCATGCATCTTTATGCTGCGCCGCAGTCGCTCTTCTCTCTGCAAAGGAGCAGGAGTCAAACTTGTGCAGCCGCGAGTTCAGCCCTGCCTCCCAACTCTTACCATGGTGTTGGGCAAATCCTGCCATCCCACTGCCTCGATGCTGCCACAGGAAAAAAGGGAAATAAGATTTTCTCTTGCCTGTGTTGTACAGATTATTTGCTTAGGACGTCTGCGTGCTGAGGTCTCAGCACTTCTGGAGGAAAAAAAAAAAAAATAAAAGAGAAAAAAAAAATGCAGTGCAAAAGAAGCCCAAGCCAAAAAGCATGGTCAGGGTGTTTGCACTGGTGCTGCGTGCTTGAGGAAAGCTGTGTCCAGCATTTTCAACCTGCAAGAGGAGCCTTTCCTGAGCCCTCCATCCAGCCACCACTGCCGGCTCACCCACTGCTCCCACCTGCCCTGCCGAGCTGTGCACCCGGACCCCAGAGCACGCAGCAGCTCTTCCTCAGCTGCTCATCCCTGCCCAAAGTCACACTCTGCAGAGCTCATGGCAGCTTCTTGGCAG
The DNA here is from genome assembly GCA_013390105.1 of Tichodroma muraria. Classification (NCBI taxonomy): domain Eukaryota; kingdom Metazoa; phylum Chordata; class Aves; order Passeriformes; family Sittidae; genus Tichodroma; species Tichodroma muraria. The sequence goes on along the minus strand of WAAG01013019.1, from coordinate 73,921 downwards.
AAGAATCTTACTCTTTTTCCTTCTATTTTTTTTCCCCTCCCCAGATGATGCTGCATTTCCAGCAGCAGCAGGTGGGCTGAGGACTCGTCCCCAGGAGCACCCTAATGGGAGCAGGACATCTCTCAGGTCACACCAACCCATCACAGCACCCTGCTCTGCTCCCTGTCTGCTGGGGACCCATAGATGCCACAAGGATACTTCTGATTTCATCTTCTGGGGGGCACCTCACCCTCTCAGGCTAATGGCAAAGGGTCCTGAAATTTACAGCATCAAATACCATGTTTCACTTGGAGGAATGAAGACTGACTTGGACATTCAATCCCAAGTTTTCTCCCTCAGTTTCTCATTTCAGCTCTGCTTTCCATCCTTACCTTAATCTTGCTACAGCTCTGTGAATAATTGACTTCTTGGTTCACTGCCTCAACCAAGAGATTGCTAGAAAAAAAAAATAATTCCATGTTGGCCCAAAAATGAACGCTTTGTGCGTCTCACTGAACAGAATGTTTCTTTAACTCAAAATGAAGCATTTTATTTTCAGAGTTATTTTTACCTCATTTTTTCAAGTTATGGTCATTTAATCCAGCTCTGTAATGATGTCCTTAAAAAAAAATTAAGCCCCTTGTTTTGAATATACCAAAAGGAAACTGGGAATTGCTATCTTGTCTGATTATTTTATTTTTTGCAACTTATTGGCTTTGTTTGTTTGTCTGAAGGGGAGGGTGGAGAGGGCAGACTGCCAGAATGAGTCATCCTGTTTGGCAGAAAATTATAAACAATTTCAATTGATTTTAAAATTGGGGATTTTTTCCAAAAGAATCCAGCATCCTCTCCCACCCCTGAGCTTCCCCCAGTGCTGTGGAGTAGCTCCTGGGGGACACAGACCCTCAGAGCCATCCACAGCAGTAGAATGGCCTGTCTGTCCTGTTCTGTGGTAATTCCTTGAGGATTATTTGCCATATGGCAAATCTTTCCTTCACAGACACATCACACTGAAACTTACTGCTGATTTGTTCTGGTCACCTCCAAGTCCATTTCAGACCTTTATCTATTTCAAATTACTCCTCGGTCTCTCATGTTTCAGGTTCTTCTCCTCTAGACAAAGGGAAAACCTACCTATTGCTCTGTTCCTGTTTTACAGTTCTCTCTGTCAATACACTCTAGGTCCCCTTGGGGTGTTTCTTTGCCCTTGTCAATAAAGATAAGGCCTCCCACTTTGGCGTCAAGTATGAAAATCAATAACATCACTGCTTGCACTCCCTTCTAAATCACTGACAAAGGTATTAGGTTGGACTCAACAAAAACCCAACCCCTAAAACCATTTCCATTCATGAACTGCATCCAGCAAACTCCAGCCAAGCAGCAGTGTTGCTGTCCAAGCCAGGAGGAATCTGCTGCAGGAGTATTTTGAGGCAGTGTCTGATCTTGCTAAATATACTTATTAACCACAAGAGTAGGGTGCTGAGGCTGCAGAGAACTTCTGAAAATAGATTCACGGTCATCAAGCCAGGTATTAGCTAAAACCTTGGATCTTTCCAAGCAGCCTTGAGCAGACAATGGGGCACCTCTCCCAGCCCTCCCACGATAAAATCCCTAGCCCTGGGTACCAGGCAGGGTGGCTAGGAAGGGTTATGGTCTGGGAAAAGACATCCCAATGCAGCCAAACAGCCCATTCAACCCTTACTGAGGGAAAGCAGAAGAGATACCTGCAGGGAACCACAGCAGGGAGAACCAGCTCTGCAGAGACCTGTCTTGCACAGGAGGAGACACAGAAAAAGATACAAAGAGAGAAGACAAAAAGGATGAAAACTCAATTCAGGGAGATCAAGGATAAGATCATACTTATGCATAGGCCAGGCCAAGAAAATGAAAATCCCATTCATGCAAGCCTCACGCAGCTAGAAGTCCTTCAGAACTGGATTTGGCTCTATGGAGAACTGGAGTTTACACTTCGTTAGAGACAAACCAAGAAATAAAACTCTCTCGATCGGGGTTTCATCTCCTTTAAAGGTGCTGCAGGTAGAGACATCCAGCCAAGAAACAGTCCAAAAAGTTTCCTTGAATATCAGCATGGGTAAAAGGTAGGAACTCTGGAAATCAATCTAATATTCACAAGGTACACGAATCTTCTCTTAACGACCTCTGGGTTTAAAAGATACAATCAGTTTCTCTATTACCACTTACACTTGACTCTATGGTAGCAAACAGATTGAGTAGAAATTGCCCTTTTTCACTCAATGAAGTATCTCTCAGCTGCTGGAGTTCATCTAGGAAGATGGGATAATTTATGAGAACACATTCTTAGGTGTTTTTTCAGCTGACTGCTACTAGGGGGAAACTTCACTTCTGTACCTGTGTACAGAAAACAGATTTCCTTGAGGGGCCTCTGCCATTGTAACTTCAGAGGAAAAATTATGTTCTCAGCAGGAAAGCATCCAAGAAAAAGTGTCTCACCAGCACGCACAAGAAACAGCTAGGAAACTTTGCCTTCTATGCATGCTTTTAATATTAATTTATTGCCATTAACAGAGGTGACTTAGACAAAAGGTGTGTCTGCACCTTCAATCCTTTATCTGTAATGTAAAGACACAGATACTGCTGTAGCAAGCAATATGCTGATTAGCTGACGTTTATGTAGCCATTTGGGAATATAACGACTTATGACATTATTGAGCATTATTATAAAGCTGCAGCTCTGGATGAAAGCCAAATCTCAGTGTAAGTCAAAGGAAATGCAAAATTCTGGCTTAAATTCTTAAAATCAAAATCACAACTCATACCTACAAACTACAGCACTGCAACTGCTAACCCAGGTGGCTCAATTATCCCAATACATTCTCTGCAGGCACAGCAGGAAGGGGAATTTAAGGACAGGAAAAAAAATCTTTAGGCTGACTAACCACCTCCCATTTGCACTTAGCTTAAATGAGACATCAGCTGCGTTTGCTTTAGTGACAGGAGCTGCAGCAGCACAGTGGTAAAGGCTGTCTCTGGCAGGGCAATAAAGACATCAGGGAGGTGTTGCAATGGATGTCCAGGTTGTGGACTGATGCGGAGAAGGAGAGTCAGAGGCCTCATGCCACTGCTCAAGGGCTGTCACCCCTGTTTATGTAAAACCAAAGCTGCCACAGGACATCTAAGTCTTAACCCTGGTGCTGCCAGCACTCAGAGTTTTATTACAGCCTTCCTGCTCGACTGTCTGCAGGAGTGGAAGAGAGAAACAGCAGTGTTGGACAAAAAGCTGAGCAAGAAGAAGGATTTTTGCAGAAAGGAATTGAACTGACCTCAGGCCAAATTGCACAACATTTTTCCATCAGCATGTACATGCTCACAAGCATGGGGGGATTATCTTTAAACAGAGTGACTCTACATAAAGGTGTCAGGAAAGAAATTAATGCAACAAAAGCCCTCTTCCTTGAATACTTTTGAGATAATATACTAAGAAAACACTGCTAGAAGCTAAGAGGAAGCAAGGACTAAAAATCGCAGAATTCAGTGTAAGATGTGCCTGGCAATAAAACATAGCTAACCAGGAGTTTTTAAATTATACAGAAAAGCTGTGTCTGTCTAGGGCAAGGTCCCCTGGAATCTGCCAGAAGCCCATTCCTGAGGGCAAGTATCATGCTGTGCATGACACCAACTAGGCCTTCAAAAGCCTCCAGCTCTGACCTTCATTTCCATGCTAAATTAATAGCTTTGCCTCTCACTGCCATTTCACATTACCTCTTCAAGCACAAGAAGATTCAAAAGAATCTTAGGCTTATCCAAATATAATGGAAAATGAATATAAAAACATGTCACCAGAAGAAACACTGTAATTTTAAAAACCAGAGAAATGCTGATTTATAACACTCACCTGAATGAAGTTGACTTATGTTTTTAGAACCAGAGGGAAAACTAAAGTTTCTATCTTAAAGCAAATATTTTCTTTAATCTCATGAGAATATCTTTATTTTTACTTCAACTGGAGGTACAGCATAATGACAATATGGCAGGACTGAGAAAGGTGTTCAAGCCCAGTTCTGTGGCTATTAAATATTTGAAAACTTTGAACAGTATCACGTGATAAGGCACTACAGCAGACATTAGCAACATAAGTATGTCTTTCCACACAAAGTTACAGGGAATACTGGTATAATATATTTACTTTTATATTATATAAGTAGCTCATTCAAACTTTATCACAGGCAACATCCAAATTCTGCACTGAAAAACTAAATTACTGGCTGGAATCAACAGCATTTTTATGACATTTTTGCTTTAATGCGTGACTGCAGAGCAAACACTACATTCATTTTCACAATATTCCTGTAGGACGAGGTGATGCTTCTCTGCCTGAGCTAGAGAAGCACATTTTGGGATTTTTCAAAAATTTAAATGAGGACCTTTTCAAGCAACAGGTTAATTTATGCTAGCAATCTGCATTCAATGCCCTCTGGAAAGGGCACAGGCAGGACTGTGAAACCAAAGAGGTAAATAAGCTAATCAGAAAGCACCGGCACCAAGGTCAGATAGACAACTTCCACTCCAGCACGTGATAGCGTTTGAGAGCCTGACTTTGTAAACTTAATAATGTTCCCTCATCAAAGAAATGCAGTTTCTAAAGATTTTTCTTAGGAGATACAATGATAAGAGTAAATAACCTCTCTGTTTCCTGTGCCACCCTTTCCGAGAAAAGCCTCTCACTTACATGCAGGGATGTTTGTAACCAAGCAAAAGCACTGTATGTTTGTGATGTAAATATTAGCCCAGCAGAGAAATACCTTTTTATTACTCTGTTGAAAGTCCTCCAGAGAGGACAGCGAAGGGCAGCAGGATCCAAAAGAAACCTTTTGGGCTGGCAAGACAGGCAGGCAGGCTCACCCCACATGTCCATGAGAATGTCCCCCACTGCATGTGCCCACAGAAAGTTTTAGCCTGGGCTTTGAAAGGCTCCTGGGATCACAGAGGACAGTCGGTGATCCTCATCCAGGAATGGCTCCTCATGCACCCCTTTTCACCACAAAACTTCCCTGTCTCCTGCTCCAGGGCCATCTCAGAGGAAATGTGACTTATTTACAGAATAAATTTCCCATACAGAGCTGCTTTCACAAGCTCTTTTACATCGGTCTCCAGGGAACCAAAGGAGCTGGAGGTCAAATACTTCAAGGGCAAAATTCATGGCAAGGGTGAATTTTCCAGCCCTGGTGAGAGAAATCTTGCCAGTGTAAATACTAAACAAATCATGTCATGCCTGTTACAGGTGTTGCCCCTTCCCACTCCCTCTGTTCATCTTTTACTCACCATTCTCTGGTCTTCTGCTCTCTCTCACCAGATACTGATGCTTTGCACCTCCCCATCCTAGACTCCTTGTGGCCTTTCACGTTTTACCTGAAATGTAGCCTTCCTCCCTTGTTATGTCCTTTAACTCCTTTCCTCTATTACTCAAACTAAAAGACATTTTGACTCTCACTCAGTCTCACAGAAGTATCATGAAAGGTCACAAGCCAGTTGCAGTAGACTGGGGGCAGCTATTATTGGAATGAGAAAATAATTTTGGTCCTTCAGCTCAGGAAAATAGGACTTAATCAGTACAAAAAAATCACAGCTTTACCTTCATCAAATGCCACTTGTTTTATAGCTACTTTATCAAAGCACAAAGCAGATGAACATAAAATGCAAATATTGTACTAAGTAGAGCAATGGTCATGTTTCCCTCCAGTTACTTCTCCATCCCACATCTCCATTTCCAGGAGAAGGGATCAGAGCAGGACGCGAGACTCATATTACCAAACACAGAAAAAATGTCCATATCCCTAGGATCTAAACCGTGCTAATATATTCACCACTGCAGCATCTAGACTGAGTGTCTCTGACCTACCACAGCTTCTTCTGATCTGCCGCAAACTTCCGCAAACCAAAACACTGCTCCTGCCATTGTGCCTCTTCCTCCCATACACCATGCCTCCAATCCAAAGGTCTTTTTCACTTCTCCTTTCCCTCCCCCAATTCTTTGTCTCAGCAACCTCTTCTGTGCCGCCCACACACTTGGAGAGCAGAGAGCAGACCAATCTGGCAAGCTCAAATAACAACAAAAAGGGAAAGAAAAGGGGAAAAAAAAGTCGTTTTCTGGCCTAGAAGACTCCTCTGTATTTTTATTTGGAGGGAGCAATCAAATCTCTTTTCCTTTCACCATGAACCAAAGGGAATGGTGATGGATCCCAAGGCCTTGCATTCTCACAAATCAGCCCTCACAAAAATAAGGGGGAAAGGCTGGTATGTCTTCTGGACACACAGGCACCTTTCAATAGGAACATCAAGCTTCTTTTCAACCTTCTTCCAGCCTCAAGCACCAGTTAAAAATATCCATTTTTACAAGGTGGGGTTGGATTAGCCAGTTTTCTTGTTAGTTTTTCTTAAAAAGAGCTGAGGACAAGTTTTGCTGCCTGCCTGGAGGTTCCTGAACCAGCCAAGCAGTTGTTGGCACTTCAGGGGCTGCTGGGCTGGCTGGGCATGTGCCCACACACACAGCACAAAAAAGGGGTTTGGAAAGGTGCAGCACCCCCTCAGTGCCCACATGGCACTGGCAACATTTACCCATCAAGGTCCCAATCCTGCAATCTCACCAGCACATACAAAAAATACACTCTGGCATAAAGCATCTCATGACATTAATGGCACACAGCACAGTGATACGGTCCAGGCATGTGGAAATAATCACAGGCCCAGAACCCAGGATGACTGATTTTTTTCCCATTCAACATATGTTTTACTTAGATGTCTGCTTCTTCCCACCCTTCCTTCTTTCTGTCTCCCAAATTATTATTTGGTTTTGGGGAACAGAGAAAAACATCTTTAAAACAGAAACATTAAATCACACCTGTCTAAGAAAAAAAATGCTTAACTTAGATATAAACAAGATATTTTATTAAATACACACATTCCTAATAATAGGCAGGATTTGACCTCAGCACAACTGGTCACTTGAGCAGATAAAATACATCTGAACTCTGTTCAGCATGAGGGGATAAAAATAATGTTTGCGATTAGAATCAAAGAAGTTGGGTTTCAATGAGGAATAAGCACTGCTTATTAGGGCCAAAGTGTATGTTCCACAGGATGACTCAAAAATTCTACGCTATTCTGTGCAGTTATTTGCTTTTTCAAGGTGACCTGTGAGCCATACCCCAGGCTAGTAAAAATCAGCAGTTACATCATTTACAACACCAATCCAAACAGAGTGTCTCTCCCTCTCTATCAGGTCATCTTAACTCAGCTGTTCTTATGTCCTGGAGACGTTTTAGCTGCACAAAAGCATTTTCACTTTTGCAGCTTTGTGCCAAGTATGATGACTCCTGTCACTTTAGCCTTATGTAGCCACACAGACAAAACGTCCACCTTCAATGGCTTTATCAGCACAGTTGCAGCCAGAGTCATCATAATGCTGACAGTCTTTAACCAGGCTTTCACCAGTATCCACCTACGCTGCTCTACTCAAAGCAAATTCTCACCTGTGCCTCTAGAAGTAGATCAGCCACCACTGGCTCTTTGCCAGGTTTTCTAAACTGGACATCTTCACACATCTCCTCTTGTCGTGTAGCTTGAGGGGCCAGTACCAACACCACTTTGGTGGCAGCATCATGTCCCTGTCCACAGAAGACTGTTGCACATGCCAGGGGAATCCCTACTTGATTCTTACCCAGCTTTTACCTCCAAAGAGAAAACACAGACAATTGATGCTCAGTGCTCCTCAGCTTGAGCCAGATCTTCACCAAATTGCACTCTGCCATACTTTTAACTCACACACAGTGAACTCAGTCCACTGACATTTCCAAGACCTTATTCAAGGTCTGACCATGGTCTCACCCCCACTTCAGAGACCATCTGCTCTTCAGCTTCAGTGAGAGAATAGAAGAGAATGCTTTTCATTAATCTAGAGTAGTTAAGAAGTATAAGTCTTTTTCTGTCCATCTAGATTAAGATGAGAACATTAGACATGGGCATGACAAGACAAATATCTCTGCATGTTCCATGTTAGCACAGGTCTGTACACTACATGGACATGATGATATTTCAGATGATGGTCCTTTTAACAGATTCAGGTCTATTGAAGATTCATGTCTTAGGAGTTTGTGATTTTCCCAGACATTAGTTTTTGCTTCAAGACAAACCCTAGTACCAGCTGTCAAGGCACAGGTTTTTCAAGAGAATATGTACAAGACCCATACCACAGTGCCCCTGAGCAACTCCCCTTTGAACCAGCTGCTCTTGGGGAGGGCAGGGAGGCACCTGTCCCTATATGCTCAAACACCAGAGTTTGCCTGCTGGTCACTCCTTCTGGATGTTGTTCATGCTAACCTAAAGCTCAGAAACTACTTTTTTCCTCACAGCCTACACTATATTGCTGACACCACTTACCCATCTGTTGCTTTGCAAGTCTGTGAAACACCTAACAGGCTCAAAACTTAGGCAATGCAGGAGAGCATCTTTATTAAATACCTTATTTCACCTTCTAGCAAACAGAAGCAGTGTCTGTCTCCCACAACAGGGATGGACCCTTACCCCTTGACTAAACCATAGTCTGAGCCAATACTTGTTGGGATTTAGACAACTAGAGCCAAGGAAGGAGACTTGAAAGTTGCTGAAATTTGAGTGGGAGAGTTGTGTAAAGACACACAGAAATATTTAAAGAAAACAGGCACAATGAAGAGGAAAGACATTTTTGCTGGCTTATGAAAATTAAACATATGCAAGGCTTAATCTGCCACTACTGAAATCAGTAAGAATTTTGCCAGTGAAGCAAAACAAAAGCAGAAATGGAAACAACATCTGACATTTGCTTTGTCAGACTCATACAAATTGCTGTAGTTAATAGCCTATGAGATGGATAAATAATACATCATAGGCAGCACATGATTTTAAATTTTCATTTTCACAGCACAAAAGTGTCATAATCTAGAGAGTTTTGATGCTTGTAAAAGCTGGTTATGCCGACTCATATTTAAGAAGAGATTTTACAGTTGAATGGTCATGTTAAATCTATAAAGGCACCAAACAAAAGAATATGTGAGAGAAAAACAGATTAAAATACGACATAGAAATAGAAGATAATTTGGTTAAAATTTGTTGTAAGTAATTTATTGCTGAAGTAGCCTTCGAACTTAAGTTCTTGGTATGCAAAAGGCAGAATATTTCTGTAAATTATTGTTTGGGAACTGATTGTATAAGCCTCAGAGTCTAATCCAGTATAAATGAAAGCATTTGGCCTTGTACCTTTAAGACCATAATGAGATGGCTGCTGAGCAGTCACTATGAAAAGCATGATATTCAGAAATTGATATCTCTTTGAGCACAGAACATATAATGAAGATACCAAGGCAGAACAGAGAAACAGGACTTGGACTATCACATAAGGCATACTCCATGGATTAGTCATGCAGGCACAGACCTGTACTGGGAGACAGCAGAAGAATGGGGTAAGGAACCCAACCCTAAACAATTTAACCTTTGAGTAAGTAGCAGATCATTATCAAGCCAACACAACTAGATCCAGGCCTAGCATTTCAGGGCAGTCAAAGCTGGGTTTAGGTCCTGTCCTGGGAGCTGTGTTCTTTAGGGACATTTCTACAATTTACAGCCTGTGGGATGCAATAGGCTCTGATATCATCATTTTCTAAATACTATCTGCACAGCAGATGTTTTGTCTGTGCACACTACCCCTCAAGCTTCTACCATCTGTTTTTTTAACCGAACAAGTCAGGTGTTCATGTTTTTTAATCAAAATAATAAAATGGGCATTTTTTTGTCTTCTAAAAAAGAAAATATGGGAGTTCTTCACTTATTCTCTATATTCTTGCAAAACTTTTCTAGAAATGAAAAAAAAAATAATTTGGAGCACTAGGTGGAATGATTCCCCTTTAGTCACAGGGAAAATTACAGAGCAGGACTGTAAGAGGGTGAATTAGCAGCACACACAATGGAGCCTGACACCACCTGGCATTCTTCTCCCTTTTCAAATAAGCAAAGAGTAACATGAAGAGGCACCATGGAGACAGAGAGCTCCAACACCCAGGCAAGGTGTGGAGAGGAGGAAGAGCAATGCTGGATGAATGCTGACTTCTAAACATGTCAGCAAGGCCAGCAAGGGCCTGGGGTGTCACAGGTGGGTCAGATCCCAAGTCCTTTGAGGACCTCAGACTGCAACCCGTGACCAGCTGAGGGTCAGATCCCTGATGAGAGTCAACCACCATCAGATGCACAGAACTGGGACACATTGCTGGAGAGCTGCCCTCTCCTCTACCCTTTTCCCACAAGGGATGAAAGTCAAGCAACAAAGAACTTTTTAATGGACCATCACTGGTGATGGACCAGCTGTGACACTTGGCAAGTTCCTCATTACAAGCCCCAGAGAAACAGCAATCATTGCAAATGCCACGTGGTTTAAGTCCAGCATCTTTTCTGGTTACCGTTTGTGTACAGGAAGCTTCCCCGCTGGAGCAAGTTCTTTTGCTATTTCTTCCTGCTCAAATAGGATTTATATCATTAAATTAAAAAAAAAGAAAAAAAAGAAACAACTGCTTTAAACCTACTTTAAAGTTAAAAGATGCAAAAATCAAACAGCATGAATGCCTCTCCTCGCTGCCCAAGCTTTACAACATCGCCACAATATCACAGCTCTCCCTCAGCTGGACCACAGACATTTGCAGTGGTCTGAAACACTAATGGCAAACATGAACCCACCATATGTAGAAATAAGTTGCATTCATCACTGATAAATGCACAGACAATCAAAACTGTGCTAACAGAAATATTTGGAGAAAGTATATTTCCCATCCCAAATCACAGCTACAATCACCCAACCAGTAAGAAGAGGGTTATCATGAAGGGCTCTGTCGTGTGCCAGGGAAATGAGCAATGAACGAAAACTCATTATTAACAGGTCAGAAGCAATTAATTGTTCAACCAGGAGCAAAGAAACTTCAGATAACTAACACACATATAAAAATCATGGATTTACCAAAGTCAATGAAGGAACTGGAACGGGACCACTCAAACTGCAGCACCACCAAGATGCCACTACAGCCCACAGTGACCCTTACCACTGTTCCCAGGCCACCTTCAAGACATAACCTTCTGTGCAGTACCACCATCCTAGGCTACTCTGCTCATGTTCCCAGCAAAGTGGCAATTTCAAGTGTGATTTTTCTTGCTTGTGATGTGAATAATGATCAAAAGTAGAATCACCTTTCCTAGAGGTCACCTACTTAGCCACTTTAGTTGACACATGCTATCTTCAGTATCCAGAGGGACTCCGGAGGATGACTGACTGTCAACAGCAATGAAATCTGGAAAAAACCCACAGCTGTAACTGGGTTTGCTCCATGCTCAGTCCAGAGGATAACACGTCCACAGCATCCTCTTACTCTGCAGCTCACTCATTTCACTGTGTTTATGCCATCAGCTGTTGGCAAAACATGACTAAGGCACTTTATTGCTTTGAGGCTTAAGAACAAAACTGATTTTTGTTCATTTTTTTCAAAACAGAGAACCTGCTCTGATTGTTGACAGAGCCAGACCAAAGCTGTGCGTGGAGACCAGGATCTCATGGAGACGCAGGATCTCAGCTGTGCGCTGAGACCAGGTCATTCCTCATTCCTCTTTCCATGTGGAGCAGTCTCTCCATTCACCTATCTTCTTCCTGATCACCAAATCGGTCTTTGCTCATCCATCTGTGGTTTGGGGCAGGGGACAACACAGGAATGCCCAAGGTCATCCTTACCACTGCTCTATCCAAATGGGAGACAAGGAAAAGACAAGGAGAGAAGGGCTTTCTCCCCCAAATACGAGGACGGATGGCAGCAGAGCAGCACGACTGCCACAGCCTCTGCTGCTCCTTTATGGCTGCTCCTCTCTCTGAGTCAGCTCCCTTTTGCCACATGTGGAGCAGGGCACTGTTTGCTAAGCCACATAAAACAGGAGACAAGGAAACTAAATGCAGCTCTGAATTACAGTATTATGCAGAGTGGATGTGAGTTGCACTCCTCAACACCAGAGTCTGCTCTGTGTTTGCAGACTTCGCTCTGCCATGGCTCGATAAATAAGTAATTGCAGGGAGCCCCAGAGCTTCTGTTCAGTCCAGGAGCTTTATGTGGCAAATGAGTCATGAGGAGTTAGAGGGACAGAACAGAGAGATACAGCACCAGTGGAGAACACCTGCCCTCTTTCTACAACTAGAATAGACCTAGGCCATCCTCTGAGCTCATCTCTTCTCTAAACCATGCCTCACACTTTCATATAGTTGAGAAGAACATGTGTGAAAAAGGAAAATAGCCATGTGTTTTGTCAAATCCCAGAGATGCTGAGTGTTTTACAGTTTAAGAGGCCAAGCTACTCAGTACCTTACAAATATATACATGCTTCCATGATTGGAAGTAACTATGTTAAATTATGTAGCTGTAGCACCAGACCTACAACTTCTGTTTAGCATCATCCTAAACTTGTTCACTGTTTCTTACATATACCTTGACACAAGCAGAGCAGCAGTAGAAAAACTAGATATAAATATACAAGAGAATAACTGGTCAAGCAGAGATCAGCTTTTCTTATGTTATATCAGTCCTTCAAAGCCTTCAAGATACCCATACATCCATCAGGAAAAAAACATCCCAAACTTTAAAAAAACAAACCAAAACAAGAAAACCTGAAAGAAAGATTTTTAGGCTACATGCCATAAAACAGAAAAGACAACACAATAACATGGCCAGCCTTCTACACACTGTCTTTAACACAAGTCTGCTGGGACATCTTTTGGAAAAGCACAGCACACATTCACTTCGGTTTAGAGTAATAGAAATTTGGGAATTTTTGTCCCCTCATCTCAGCACCAGTTTGGAAAAAATCAAATAGACTTCAGCATTCAATTAATTTCCATTTCAGAATTAGCAAAATACATTCCAGAGCTATCACAGAGAAAAGGCAAGAGGTGTGTGCTCTCTGAGACTCCTGGCTGCTCTTAGAGTGGCTGGACACACTCCTCCCCTGAGGATTTTTAAAGTTGCCTGTTATTTCAGTGTGACACAAGAGCATTTTGTTGTATTATTCCATAAAAACAGAACCCACCGTCTCCAATCAGATCAAGGCACTCTCCATTTCAGAGATGACTTGCCCATTTTAACAAAGGGATCCTTTTAAGTTGCTGTCCTCAAGCCCACCAGACCTTACGCTGGGATGAATGTGGAGGGGGAGGCAGGGAACACTTTTTTGTGCCATTATTCAAATGCCTGGTAACAACAATGGCTAAAAAGGCTGAGAATTTAAATGACTTAGCATCTAAGTTGATTCACTGGAAATACTTTCACATATTTTTCCTAGCAGATAGCCTGAAGATATGCAAAGACTGGAATGTGCATTCAAGATGCTGAATCTGATGCTGCTGTCTATTTATGTCAGTACGATTTACAAATCAAAATGCTAAAGCAAATGGTCTTCCCCAGGGAGCAGATGTTTGAATGCAGTGATGGGGACCAATTTAAGAACATAGGTATAAATGAAATGTTCATTCTGTTCCAGCCTTCTCCAGCAATATGAATTGTGATTCACAGAAAGGAGATGACTGCACCAGAGACAAGAATGAAAAATTAATTTAATTTTCTCTAACAGTGGACTTCTGGAATTTAGGAGAGTGTCTCTCCCAGTGAGATATTACCACATGCAGTAAGACAGTATCTGATGTTTTTAAAAGCAGCAGTAATGTTCTCCAAGTCAGATGCATACAGAATACAGTCTCTGAAGCTATTCTGCATAAATAACTATTTTTCTCTTCTACTTGGTTGCAAATTAGGTTTGAAAGGGCTTCCCTACTTCCTAACAGAGAGTGAAACAGTATGTGTGAATGACTTGTGGAAGCAAGAAAGCATAGCAGGTTCACTGGATGCCACAGTGCGTGAGGATCTTCCATTTGCTTCTTACAAGTTCACCGCCTTTGCATCTAAAACACGTTATTATACTATTTATATTTCAGCAACATCTTGGGTCAAAGCAAGATGAAGGCATCATTTTGCCAGCCTCCGTACATCGTTATGGGTAAATGATCTCCATTCTTTTGGATCCAGCTCCGTAGCTGGGGCTGCATTACAGGACACCAGTGGCCCACACGACCCAGCCCTCCCCGGAGCGTGCACGGGCACTCGTAAGCTGTGCAACGCTTTACTGGCCCTGTGTGCAAAGCAATGGCTTGGGTTACGCTCTGCAAACAGCTTCATATTGTTATTTTGCATGGGTAAATATGAGACCATGGCATCCTAGCAACTGAACTGCAACAGAAGATAGGTTCAGAAGGAAATTAAGAATAATTTTCTTTTCCCCACTTCCTATCTAGCTTTTAGCAAGATCAGAAACTACAACTCAAAAAAGCTGGGTTCTATTTCCAGTGCTGGCAATGGTTTTCTGACCTTGTCTGTCCGTTCCTAGTTTCCAAACTTACAAGATAAAGATTATAAATTTCCTCCACCGTGGACAGATTTGGAGATCTTCAAATGAAAATTACTATATAAAAGAGTCAAGTTTCTGCCAGAGTACTGCTTAACAGATGGCCTCTTAGACAGCAAAGCAACAGGCAGAGCAAGCAACACCTAAGTCACATGCACTCTTCACCAAGATCAAACAAGAACTTATCTTTCAGATGAAGTCAAAAAGCCCCAGGCAAAAGGGAAAGGACTTCTTTATCTATTTCACCCTTTTTTACCCCAAGGTTTTGACAAGTGTGGATCCATCAGTAAATATTTTGTTGAGAGCTAATGATTGCTACTGTGATATCATTGATGATATCATTGATGCTCTGGCTCAGCACAGCTTTCATGTTTTCTCCACTGTCATTCTAAAATTTAGGCAGTGGCCAGCTTGTCAGTAAGTTGTCTCTGCAACCAAGACTTCCACCACTTTTCAACATCACCGCTGTATTTACAGCAGTCTGTCCTTGTGCCATAAATGAAAGGAGGATGCAAAGTGAAACTGGACACAAGGCTTGAAATTACTTGTAAATTCTCATCAAGGTTATAAAAGGGACACTTGAATATGAAACAGAGATGGTGAACAAATCCTGGAATAAGCTTTTAAAGAGAGAAGAATCCAGGCCAAATGGAAACACACTAAGTATAATTTATAATGAGCAATGTGTAAAAAGCTATCCAAATCATGGAGCTCAAAATAAGAATAAACAGTGATATTCCAATTGGGACAAGTACAGATAAGGTAAGTATCTGCTAAAAGGCTGAACTCTGAGCAACCCTTGGGTGTTACCAACTGCTTGAACAAGTCCTCAGTATGTTTCACTAAAGGCCAAAAAAGACTGTAGCAAAAATACTGCATATTCAATGTGGCTAACCTGGAATTCAGTACCTGCCGGTGTAACTGTTGCTCAGTAGTTAATTATGTAAAAAACGGACTTGCAATCCACTTTTGTCTGCAATGAGCACAGCTGATCCTGCAAGATAACTGATCTGCCCAATAACATGGAACAATGCCTGCAGTCACCAAACCACAGCAATAAAGAACAAACAACCAAAAAAGCTAAGCCTTGCTCGTGTACTCATTCCCATCTTGATCTGCAGGGGCACCAGTGGGGGTCAGCAGGATCACTGTGAAATGCATTGGGTATAAACACCTGGAAGAGTGTCAGTCCACAACAGAAAACAAAAGAAAAATTCTCTTCAAAAAACTTTTACACACTTCGAGGTGTTTTTACATTTGTTAAGGCTCTTTGACAGATCACATCACCACTAACTGGTGGAAATGAAAATAAAGTGCAGAGCAAAGCTATTCAGGTATTAGAAGGAAGAGTGCTAGGGGAGTCTTGGAACACTCTTGGACAGCAGTAGAGATTGCAACTCGGGTGGCTGAAAAAATACAGTCCCCAGGTAGAGCTGGGAGCCTCAAACCATGCGTTAAATTGCTCAACCATGTTTATCTTCAGAGGGATGACTGCCTTTCAGTAGTTATTTGGATTGAGAGGATATAGATCCTGTGTCCTTAGCCTAGGACAGGTTTAGTTCTTAATTATAGGTAGACCATTAAAATATAAAGTGACAACTCTAATTTTCTAATGGAAACTTTTCCGCCCACCCCAGCCTTCCCCAGACCTATGGGAATAGGAACCATCATCCAGCACTTTATATCTTCCCTGAGGTGGGTGAGATATTCACTGAGTGTTGATGACAATGTCTGACTGGCAAGCAGTCATTATCCCATGGGAATGAGGAAATGTGCAAACACACTAGAAACATGACCATGTGTCTGTCATGCTGGCATCAATCACCTCTCACCACAGAGAGCAGTCAGCACTGCAGAGAATGAACCATCCAGGGCAACAGGGCTCCTGCAGTGCTCTGTGACTCCACACTGCTTTTCCTGAGCCTTCTAGAAGAAAATAAAAGGTGAACCCTAGACAGCCAAAGACACATGAGATCACACAACTGCCCATCACTAAGCATAACAGAACTTGGCCAGCTCAACAAGTATCTCAAGCCTTTCTTGCCAGGTACTTGAGTTTCCAGCAGAGATGGTGCAGTTTCTTCCAAAAATGTTGTCTCCTTAAACAAACTGGACAGATTGTTGTGGAGATGCAAAGAGAATGTCAATCTGCTAAATGTCAGAAGGATTTTGACTAAACTAGGAAGAAAAATAGTCGGGAATTACAGCTATATAATTAGTAACAAATCTTTGATTCTACATTTGGATAGCAAGGCTGATTTAGAATCAATTGCTGAAGTGAAGCAGCCAAGAGGACAAATTCAGATCTTCTCTCTATCGGTGGAAATGCAGAGTACCTCTACTGAAGCCAAAAAAAGTATGCAATGCTGCAACAGTTACATGTTAAAATGCTGCATCCTTACAGCTTGGGATAGCTAATTTAATGGAAACACTGGGTTTTGGGTGTTTTTTTTTTTCCCTTAATCATCTTTTTACCTATTCATGAAATGCACCCAAGCCCACAAAGACTGAGACTCCTCAAAGGCAGGAGCTGAGCCAGGAGCAAATTCCAGAGTGGCCAAATTTCAGGTCAAGTGTTTGTTTCAACATCTGAAAGCTCAGGCCCCAGACTCCTTTCCTTCTTGTAGTCTCTTTTGGTAAACAGAAGTTTCATTAAGGAAAGATATGAAGAGAGAAAAATCCTGGGCAGCTTGCTCCTGCTTACATGACTGATCCATGGAGTTGAGCTTCCATGGCTGACACCAGACTTTCAGCAGACTGTTAGGAAACTTAAGTAAGAAGCTCTTTTGAAATATCTAAGTTTTTTTAAACTCACAAAAGAGCAAGAAAATCACAGCCTCTATCTGAAAACTGTTTTGTGAAGTGACACATCTTACATTTTACACATTATTCATATGATCTGTAGAAGAGAGTCAGCAGTTGACTGACACTATGATGTTGAACACCTTCCAGCCTAGAAATGCTTGCAATGTGTCTGTTCTACATAAATTGAATCTTGAGTTACAAGGACTAAGTGAGGGTGCTGTGTGTCACCACAGAAGGGATGTTGAGCTTTATTGGACAAATTGTTATCTTGTCCCCCACAAGGAAGTTGTTGCTACCAGCAACTTGAGACACTGCCACCACCATCTCTTACAAAGGAAGCAAGGCCAGAAATTTTTGTCTCCTTTCTCATGTCAGGAAGGGTGTTTTTACAGCAGATGAGCAAGAGTGGTGAAGAAATCAAAAATAATTCAGAAAACATGGAAATAAAGCTAATACTAGTTGCTTTGGACACACAAAAAATGTATTACAGAAACATAGTCTTGTATCCTCTTGATACAATCTCCTCTTGATGACTTTAACATGGTAGTCTTGGATGAGTCAGCAGGAGATCTGCCCAAGTAAAAAACCTCAGAATTGCACCCTCCAAAATTATCTTCACCAAAATCCAGAGAACTTAACAGCCTTAATGTGTTCCCACAATGCATTCTGTGTCATTCCAAAGATGAATTTTGGCTTACCAAAATTCTTTGGCTAGTTAAAGCAATGACAAAAATAGTGGTGTCCACCAAACTGAAAGGAAAACAACAATCTCAAAGCCATTTGTCCTCACAATAATTTCAGAGTTATGCTAAAAATAAAAAGGCGGCATATGGCATTCATAGTGAGTCTCATCACTCCCTGTAGCACCAAATAAGAGGGAGGCAAGTGCAAGGTGCAGATTTTGGTGGCTGAGTGTGATGCAAAGAAATGTGTGAAGGAAGAAGCTACTGAAAGGCACCAAGAAGGAAAGCAATGGGATGGGGCTTAGGTTTTGACTTCATGTTTTATTAAGCAAGAAATCATAAAATGGCTTATTAATGGACGATAACACTTTTTAAAGGACCACTATTGACTTGTACAATGAATATCAACTAAGGCAAGCGGAAGAAATGTCAAAGTTTCCAAGCCCTTGTTTCAGACTATTTACAGTGTTGGAGTCCCTTCCATGTCCTTTGTCCAAGGTCACACAGAAAGTTTAAGACATAGCAGGGAAATTATAGCATGTGTCAGACCACCATTCCACCTCCTGCTCACTCTCCTTCATTATCCTAGTCACTATCCAACAACGAGGAAAAACTTTCCTTGCAACTATACAGGCCAGACACTTCAGTGAAAGGAGTGGCTTTCCCTGGGGAAAGGCAGAAGGAGCTCTAAGATATTCCTTGTGCCAGCTCACCTCACACCATTAAGCTTTTCCCAAACGATCCCATTCCTCCCACACCTCACAGTCATCCCTTTTTACTTTGGCCAAATATTTTACCACCCTCTTACTTACATGACTGCTATAAAGAGCATGTCTGTCACACCCACAAACTCCGAGGCCCTAAAGCCCCCCAGGACTGCTTAGCTGCACTCAGCCAAAGGTCTCACAGTAGCAGCCTGGTGCTGGCTGTCCCCAGGGCTCTGCCCCACACCTGGCAGTGAGGCTGTTTATGCAGCGACTTGGCAGCAGCAGCTCAGAGATTCCTCAGAGCAAAGCAGCGACAGAAGCTGGGGCCACCTGGCCCGAGCTGTGCCTAATGTCACAAAGGGGATTTTGCCCAGGCTCTCCTTAAGAGGATTAGGGAATCATCTACTTGCACAAAACAACAGTCACATCTGCTGCTCCAGCGCAAGTTGTTCTTATCTGCTCTCACAAAGCTCCTTTCTGCTCCATCCTGACAACTTCTCCTATTACAGGATCCTGCCATGTAATGCAGACACTTGCGAAGAACTGGGGGTTGGACACAGGTGGAGCGTGAGCAGCAGACCAGGAGCACTCAGGGCTCATCCATCCCACAATACTAAGAAGCATCACACAGAGCACACAAACAAATAGGCCTGGTTTTCAGAGGCTGGATATTCACAGCAAGCTGGATATGACTGAGCAAATTCCTGAGGCTTCAGAGGCGGTTTAGGAGGACTGTCATTTGTTCAAAATTTGTGAAAATGTAACCAATTATTTATCAGTTTAAAGGAGTCAAACATTAAAGCTCACAAATTATATTCCCAACATACTTCCTGTATTAGAGACAGAAAAGTTTGTTGTGTCAGATGTGCAGACGTATAAAATGGTACCAAACTGGTACATCGAAAAGGAAGAGGAAAGGAAAGCAAATTCCCTAAGGCAAGACCTAAAACCTGTCTACTTTTCTTAGCTTTTTGAACTCTAAGATACATGCAGACCAGCCACCTTGATTTTTCCTCCTTTCCACTGGCAAGAGATAAGATTATCAGGGTGCCTATAAATTGCTTTTATTGATTTTACAAATAGGGGTGTGGTTTTTTGACTTCTTAGATTTTATAACTAGACTTGTAATTTAGATTTTAGCTATGGCTTCCTAAAAGAAATCCAGGATTGCCCATCTGACCCCTAAGCAAATCAACCCTAATCCTATAATATAACACTCTTCCACAAGATTGAGCACCCTTTCACTCCCAAGGTGGTCTCACCAGGTCAGGGTTTAACCATTGTGCTCTTGCTCACCCCACCAGTGCCACCTCTGTTGCATGGATTAGTGATGGATTTCCTCTGCCAGGACTCAGCCCAAGATCATCAACACAACCATCCTGGATGCACAGAGCACACAGGGATGGGTGTGAGGAAGCAGGGATGCAGTGAGCTGCAGCATGAATAGGGCACAAAGTGTAGTGAGGAGCTGGACTGGTGTGCGTGTGGTCTGACTTGATAACAAAACCTCCTATGAAACAGGTTTCTTTTGCAGTAACAAGTCCTAGTGCTTACCTACCCTTTCACCTCCAGAAGTTTTTTCCAAAATATTTGACTAAAATAGTCCACTGAAGTTGGTTGCCCCTTCCCTGCTGCTGAAGGATTAGGGATTGCTCTGACATTTCTCACAGCCTTCTCCAACAAAGACTTCACCCCCTTTCACCTCCCTAAAGGAAATTAATCCACATCTTTCTAGAGTTTTCTTATCAGAAACAGCTCCCTCTGCCTCATGGCTCTTATTCATTTCTTCTGGGCTCTATCAAGTGTTTCCACACCTTTCTCAAAGCATGCTGACCAAAACTGAACATGCTATCCCAGTTCAGCCCCCATCACTGAGGAGAATGCCTCCCCTAGTCCAGCCCAGGGGCTTCAGCCAGCTCCCCTGAGCATAAAATTTCATTCTTTTGCAACAGAATTACATCTGCTCTCATGAGTCTGCCTCTCAGGCCCCCACTGCACAATATTTATCTGCACCCTTGAATTCTTCTGTCCAAGAACAGCATTGTGCTGTCTCCCTGACAATTCCAAATGACCTCTTAAAGTTTAAGATTGTTTTGAGATTCCAGTAGGTAAAGTGCTTCCAAGTCTGGTCCGCTGGTACACCAGGTAGTGCACTTACCTCTCTTCAGATTTCAGTCAAATGAAGTGACTCCCTTCAAACAATTGCATGAATTTAAGCCTGCCTTAGATATGAAGCTACTAGAAAATCTACACACAGGCATTTTTCAGATAATCTTATTTGACACAATTGTTAGTTATATATTTTTGAAAAATATCTTTCAAAAAAAATCACGTCATTTAAGTCTCCAGCAGTCATACCTCATATCTTTGTTTTAGAGCTCAGCTGCTCAGGGCAAGATAAATACTGTAGGCAGAGGGCTCCTGCAGGCACTGGATCAATTGAGAGATTTTTCTCTGGCCAACTCATTGTTTTTAAAAGGATTTATTTCACCTCAAATAAGAAAAATATTCCTTTAACATCACTCTTGACACCAATTCTAAAGGCTGCTCTTTGCTGCCTTCCTGGAGAGCCACTAATGAAAAAGTAGCAGCCTCTCAGATTGTAGGGAGTCCAGGCTCTCAGTAAAGTTTCATAAAGGAATTAGGAATTGCTCTGTAGGTCAAATCATTGATCCAGTTAAAGGATTGAAGACAGACATGGACACATAACCAGTTACTTAACTAATTACCCCCTAGCAAGTGAGCCACACTAATTAGTGATGTCCAGGCTCTCAGTCTGCTGAAATGTGCAGTAAAACACTACAGCTTCTCTCCTCATGGAGGTGAATCTACCCCGAGGGAAGGTTTGTTAGCAATACTCATTTCAGAAGCATCACCACACCAAGAGGCTGTCCTAAGTGCATCTTATTTATCACACAAAGAATAATCAATGCAGAGAGATTGTGACAAGCAGGCTACTTCACCAAATAACTCAAAAAATTTAAGATTCTCCAGGAAAAGAGGCAGAACATACAGGAGCTCACTGGCTATTTCTGAGTTACCCTGATGCTGTAAGATCAGCACTGTGTTATTTGCTCTCCTGCTACAGCATCAAGGAAAGTGCTTGGCTCCTCACACCCACAGTGAGGGTCTTGGATGCTGTCAGCTTGAGAAGCCACGTGGGGAGAAGACAGAGCAAATACTTTTGCAGGACAGATTCCAGTAAGGACAACAAGGACTGTCCCACTGGGACTGGGTGACTGGCTGGCAGCTGCTTGGGGAGCACGGAGCCACAGCAGAGTGCCTGACCCAGCAATGCCAGCAATGATGAGCTCCTGTCCACATCTCCTAAGACCCAAGTGTTTAATTGAAGCTAAGCTGTAATTTGTGTTCACCTGAGGTCTCCAGTAAGGGAGAAATGCCACACCAGATCTCATCTCCACACAGAAAGAGGAGCTAAAGAACAGAAATAGTAGCAGCCAGGTGCCCCAGTTCCTCAACTTGACTGAATTTGGCATGTGAAATATAGTAGGTACAAAACAGTAATTACAGAATAATACATATGAGAAAAAGACCCAAGTCACAAAAAGGAAAGTAATTACAAGCAAAATTAGCTGGGAAAGAGACTTAATGGAGAAATATGAGTGATGATGGATATATTTTACCAGATGTCAGAAAGTGACAATTACAGAAAAAAAAAAATCTCCAGAAGAGACTTGTTTTATAAAGTAAATGAAATCTTCAAAAATTCAAAATTATATGAAAAGTAGGTGAAAAGAAATTGATAGAATTATTAAATAAGTTAATAGTCAGGAATTTTTTTAAAAGCTGATTGAGAGCAGTGCACATTCCATCAGTCAAGTCCATTAATAAATATAAGTAGCTGAGCTGACAGGAAGAAACCAGCAGCCATGAGGGTATTCAGGATAATTCCAGTAATTAGACTCTATGGAACAGATGACTCTGTGAGAGGAAGTTAGTCAAGGTATCCATAGGATCACTTGATGGACAGCTGCACATCCAGTCACATCACACAGAGAGACACAGCACGCTAAGTGAAATGAGAGAACACACTAATTAGGAAATTCAATCACTAGGAAGACTTAATAAATAAACAAGAGGCAATAGGAAGGCTAGCAGAAGACAGCAGAGGGCAAGGAGACTTCAAGGATACAAATTTGGTACATTCTGAAGGAAACACCCCTAATAAATAAATTCCATGGGGAAAGGAAACCTGTCCATTTGGAAAATATTAACAAGTACTAATGAAAAATAAACTTGATACAGGTGGAAAGAGATCAGTATGAACAACTGAGTCATTGCAGAGTATGGTCAGCAAGGACCAGGGAAGGAGAACATTTCATAGGAGCAGGGATCATTGTTGGGTTACGAGGGCAGCTGAATGTAGCAGCCAGCAAGACCTGGGGACAGCAGACAGCCAGCATCCAGCCATCCTTCCCTGCAGCACTCTGCATTTATTTTCTTTAGAGATTATTCACACAGCTTTCAAGGCTTTTAAGATTCATGAGACTATCCAGAACTGGCACCAAATTTCCTGGGTTTTTTGCAAAGTTGCTACAGCTGGTCAGGAGCCTGTGATAACCCTGCATCAACACTGCCTGTGGATGCAGCATGTAGCCAGGGGAAAGAGGGTACCCCTGCACTTGCAACTCACACTTACACACTGCATGCCCTGCACAATGCTTTCCACACATCAATCCAGCAGCCATCCAGGTGCCAAAAAAAGCATGTTCCATCTTCTTTTACCTTCTGCCCTTTCCTTCCTGGCTGTTTCATGGATAAACGTGAGCACTGAAGAATATCTTAACAGCCACAAAATTGTTACCGGCACCACCACAGAGCGCACTTAGTCCATCCTGCTCCAGGTCACAAGAAGAGAGGAAAAGCAGGCAGTGTGGTGGGCTATGTGTAAGGTGCAGAGCAGTTCCCAAGTGACACCTACTTCAGTGAGCAGCAGCAGCAGCAACATCACTCCCCTGCAGCACCCAGAACTGCACTGAGCTGATGTTGGGAGCTTCAGGGAGAATCTGCTCCAGCTCTGCTCTAACCTCTGCAACCTCCCCATCAGCCCCAGTTGCTCCCATGAGTTGACAAGACTCCTTGCAGCAGCACAGCACTAAACTCAACACCTCCAAGTCTTCAACTGTTGGAATTCAAATAAAGAAAATGCCAGAATGCCCAGCTTTGCATTGGAGGTGGGATTTGCATGTCTTTGGGGATCTCATCAATACAGTACAGTTTTGTGGAAATCTATTAAGTGTTTCTACAAATGAGGAAGCACTTGAGAGGACAAGCTGTGCAACACACGAACACCCATTTTGTGAATGCAAATACCTCATTTTTTACATATGTGCAATTTGTTTTACTGCACATACTAATGGCGAGAACAAAGATGCAGAGCACAGCAAGTATGATGGAGCCTGAAGTGGGCAGCACCAAATATTTAGGAGGGTACCTTCCGGACTGAGATGTAAAAAGTCTGCCTGTGATCTTGACCTGCTTGAGATGCTGGTATACAGACCATGTCTTCTAGTAAATAGCAGGAAGCCAGGTACATTGGTATCTGCAAGATGTTCAAATCCCTAACGAATCCGTAGGCTAGGAACCTTACGTGAAACTGAAAAGCCTTCCGTTGTTGAAGGTGGGAAGTGGTTCTTTCTGCGAGTCTTCATCAGTCTCATGATAGTGTCAGTATTTCAAAGAGAACTTCTTACTTTTGGCAGAGGAGATAAAATCCCAAAGATGCTTGATCAGGATAGGTCCTGCAGCTTCCCCGTAGGTGGGATGATGACAGGGAGGAAGCTGCACAACCTGTGTGCTGTTCACCTGGGGCATGCTGCATACCCAACCACGGTGCTGCTGCTGGGCACCACTGCACAAGTGGTGCTGCACTTGGGAGGAACACAAAGGCAAACGATTTCGAAAATTTGTGAAATCAACTGAGGTTTCTAATGAAAAAAGACTTGGAAATCTGTTAAACACTGATAAAAATGATGAGGTAGTTCATAATACCTTATTAAATCCTGAAAAAAAAAAAAAAAGGCTTATTGCTGTACTAAAAAAAAAGGGGGGGGAAGCTTGTATAAGCACTGCAATAGGCAGCATTACAGATACAGATAACGCCACAGAACCCAAAGATGCCCAACTGTAAAGTCACCCAACTTTACAACAAAAACATGTCCTGAAGAATAACAGAATCACAAAATCTGTCAACTAAAGCCACCATATGAAAAACGAGAAATAAAAACATTATTCAGACAAAGCTGGATTCATTTACTGTTTATGCAATATAGCTTCCCATTCGCACTGGGCTACAAAAGCAGCTGTCCACCCACAGCCCTACAGTTCACACGGCAGCTATGTCAACTCCTTCCCTTCACTCAGGCTTAGGCTGCAAAACCTTTGCCCATCGTGCTTATATGTCTGGCAGCTTGTGCACAGATACAAAATACACCACCTAATGAGCTGTACAGAGTCTCTCCCTCGCGGTTATATGCTCCGTCCTTGATAACAACACAGCTCCCAGAAAGCAACACCACGATGCACCCTCCCCTGTGGACGCAGTAGCATTTTGGAGGACCAGGAGTCTTGAAAGGACTCTGACAGAAGAAGGCCAGAAATTATGTTAAAAGCATTTAACCCTTCACACCACATATCAAATACACATGCTAAAGACACTATTCTCTGACTGGGGAATGTTTATGCCCTTCACAATCCCACCAATGCCATTTTTAATAGAGCAAACATCCTCAAAAGGTGTTTATTATCTATCTGGTCACTAATCACACTGCCTTTTCATGGGAAGAGCAAAAGATCATGGCCAGAAATACATTTTACTCTCCTGGACCCAAATAAGGCACTTGCTCCTGAGGACCTGGATGCAGCAGAGCAGGGAACACGCCCGGCGTGCTCCATCAAACAAGAGACCAGCCCTTTGCAACTGAGACCTTGCACGCCAAACGAGATGGAGGTTACAGACAGTAACATGCAAAGATGCACCCCAACCCAAGCAGCTGTGAAACACTATGAGATTCAGCTCAGATTGTCTCCTGAAGGCCCCAGGGCTCCTAGGAGATAACACTTCTTACAGAAGGGCAATGCTGGAAAGCTCAGCACTGCACAGCCATGCATTGCTAACCCCCGAGCACCATAGATATGGTAGATATCACACTCGAGATCATGCTCTGGGAATGTATCTGCTCACTGCTGGCTGTTTTCTAGTCAGAGTTGCTTTTCTGAAGTCACTTTTACATACCAAAACATTTTTTGTGTATGATTCAGAAACATGCTATAGTAATAGAGGAGAGACAGGGAGTCTGCCCAGCTCCGTTCAATTTTATCTCTACCAGCTGCTGTACAGAGCACAAGCAATTCAGGAATCATGGCAAAAACATTTTTTCTAAACAGTCCTATGGTCTATTGAGAGGAACGGAAGTTTATTACCATCAATGACTCACTCCCTGTTGAAGCTTTTTCCTGGACGAACTACATTCTACATTATTACATTCCAGTAACAATAAATTATTAATAGGCGAGGGAATTCACAGTTTGCCTCACAAAAATGCAACCAAAAGCAAGGAAAATATGGAATATGCTATAGAGATTAAGTTAAATATTTCATTTCTCCCCCTCTGATGTGCAAGAATTATAGCCCTTCATAATAAATTGCAGTCATAGTTTGTCAGAGCACGAACACATATTATTGAAAAGGAATTGTGTTTATAATGTACCTTAAAAAAACATTTTTTTCCTCTGTCAGATCCTGTATTAAGTGCAGAAAATTTGCTTTTCCCAATGCAGCAAAAAAAGTGAGATCTTAGAATACCTGGGATCAATTCCTGGTCCTACTAACCCTCCCTCCTCTCTGATCCCTGACAAATCATTTCACTTCCCTCTGCCTATCCTGCAGCCTGTAAATCAGGAACACCACTCTTCAGCTCAGCAGAAAGATGTGAAAATTACCTCTCTCAATGATTTTAAAGGCCACATTTAGCAATAAGGGAGGCAGGAATTGTGATCTTAAACCCAACAGCACCAATTAGTTAGGTGATTGCTACATGGAGTAAGGAGCTGACATCACCTTGGTGTTAAAAACCAACGTTCAGTCTCCTGGTTCTCTGCCACTGACTATCTTCGGATTTCAAGCTGTGCAAAGAAGATTTCCACACCATCATGCTCGAAGCTTTTGAGGTTTTTTTCCAACTATACAGCAATGGGGGAAATTCTGCAGATTATCTCCCAATTTTTAAAAATGAAACCTACTTAAACACCTGGCTCACACTCAAAACTCTAGAATTTCATACTACACTAGCTAAGAATAGAAGAAAAACAAAAAAAAGGCAAATAAAACCTTTAAATCTGGAAAAGATACCTTGAGCTTCATGTCAATCTACATCTGAGTCTACCAAAACAATGCTTCACCCCAAAACTGACTCATTCCTAAACTCTAACAGCACTTTGTCTCTTCCATCTATGTTTATCCATCTTACGATCCATTGTGATTCTGTGGTTCCAACCAGCACTGTAACACCAAGGTACTTGTGAGTGTGTGTGCACCCTCCCACTCTGGTGGAAACAGTCCCTATTTCACAGGATCAGCTCTGAGGGCATCAAACCTCTGGCCTATGCCACCCTAGGGGAAGGGCCTCTGCCCCTCAGTCCGTGCAGGAAGTGATGCATCTATTCACTGCTGCTGAGGTATGACAGACACGGAGCCTATTTGCAGGAACGATCGAGAGTCAATAAAGCAACTTCAAAATATGCCAGATGTCAGCTCTTTGTTTACAGACAGAGCAATGCAATTTGAAGGCATCTGTAACTATTGCTCACTCTAAAAGTGGGAATTTAAAAGGAAAAGGTGGGTGGAATGGGAGAATAAACTTTTGTGGTTCTGACTGTCAGTTAGACCAACTGCTAGTAAGGAAAAGATTATGAAAAAAGAGCAAATGTACAAAAGCTCATCCCACCCATCTGAGTAAGCAGGCAAAAGCAAAGGGCTTGGCTGCTCAAAAATGGTGTGGGATGATGCAGTATGAACAGGACTGAGGAGCTCTTAGAAGCACCCTGCTGCCTCTGTCCCTGGAGCCAGGACAACTCCCACATTGCTCCATCCTTCAAGCACAGAACATGAGCTAATTGAAGCAGCTCCTCCAAAGCTTACTGATTTAACAAATGCTAAACAGACAGAGTGCTGAGTGTATCAGATGTGCTCTGGCTTCTCCAATTCCATCTTAATTCATCCTAGAAGAAAACTTGGAATGACTGTGTGGCTAAAACCCTGGACAGGCAGCTGCAGCACTCACAGGACTGTCTTGAGATCCTCCAGTATAGTTCAAGGGCCAGGGAGTAGGTCCTTCTGAATCTTTTCCTGTTCCTGACATGTGAACTTGGATTCATTCTCTTGTAGTAGGTATAACTCAAATACACACTTAAATGTTTTGTTAAGTAGGGGTGGATTGCTGAACCAGCAATTATAAAACACCTTGAGCAGGAATACAAGTTATTATAATGACTTATAAAAAAAGCTGTGTGGAAAGGAAACATTTCTTCATGGCAAGGCAGATTTCCATTGTCTTAAAATCATCATTAGGATGTGAAAACAGTCTGAAATATTTGAGATGGCATGGAAATAATTTAGACAGTGCTTAAAACACCATTTATGGAAGTTTGGTTAGAAGACTATGAAATGATAAATATCTACCTATAGAGACAAGTTCACCTTCCAAATTCATGAGCAAATTTATTAGACAGCTGTATTAAAACCAAGTTTATTTATACTGAAGAAAATCTTGGGAGGAATCAGAATTTATCTGGGATCTGAACTTGTCATTCATGCTTTACTGAACAAATAAAAATAAAAGAGGCTCTTCCAGTGATGAATGCATATCCAGGAACTATCATATTCTAAATGTGCTTAGTATCTGCCATAGAACAAGTGTGCAATGAATTTCCAACAAATAAAGTTACTTTAACAAAGGAAGACATGGAAGGAAGGAAGGAAGGAAGCACTCTCACCAGCAGCAGCTGAGCAAAAGAAAGCTCTTGTACCAGTGAATGGAGAAAGATAGCATTAGAGGGGAGTGTAAATTAATAATTCAGCATAAAGGACAACAATTTAACTTAAAAGTCACATGAAAATGAAATGCACTTTCCTTTTTTTTTCCTGTTTCAAAGGCAAATAGTAACCAGACCTCAAACG
Organism: Tichodroma muraria; assembly: GCA_013390105.1. NCBI lineage: Eukaryota > Metazoa > Chordata > Aves > Passeriformes > Sittidae > Tichodroma > Tichodroma muraria. Next base: position 45,065 of record WAAG01013019.1, on the reverse strand, counting down.
TGGAGAACACTTCACATTTTGAGCAGAGCCCAGCTCACCAAACCCTAATTCCCAGTATACCTTTAGCAGGAGCTCAGAGAATTCATTTCCCCTTTCGCCAAGGAAAAAGGGGTACCATTTCAGGCCACAGAAAGTTGCACATTTGAAAGACTTACAAGCTCATGCAATTAGCAAGTTACTGAAAATCTGAAGCCTATAGAAAAAGAGAGCTCACTAAGGACAATACAACATGCAAAAGGGCCATTCCAGGCTCCTTTCTGCAGGATCAAAGTCCTCCTGAGCAGCGGGGTGAGAACAGCTGTGGAGAGGAGGAGGAAGGAGGGCAGCGACAGGGAGGGGCTGAGCAGAGCCAGAGATACCCTGCCACCGCTCCAGCCTGTTCACAAGGATCCTGTTAGGGTGGCACCTGCCCACTACCACCTGTCTGGCAGGGGACAGCAGCTCTTCCGGGAAGACTTTGTAGGATAGTATTATGCCCTACAGAAGAAAAGCAGAAAGTCATAGCCATGGAAGTTCTATGAAAAAGTTCGGCTCAACATAAATTTTATTTTCTTCTGCATTTCACCTTTCCAGACCCCATTCACATCGCAACCTGTTCCTACAAACTGGGTGCAAGTAACAGGCATAGCCTGGGACCAAATCTGGCTCGTTGTGTTTCCTCAAACATGTCCATTGCCCCCACAGCTCCCCCAACACAGCCCTGTGATCCATCACAAGAATATCCCAACCCCTCAAGCCCCACCAGGGTGGGGATGTCCCACAGCTGCCACATTACACCAGTGGCTGTTATTCCAAATAAGGGAACTTGTTGCAAACTCCCCTCAAGCTGCCTTATTCTGGCTGGTTTATGTTAGGGAGACAAGACTAAACAGACCTTCATATTTTCAGAATTAACCACTAAAAATGAAAAATTGATTGTTTGTTTCCAGAGTGCAGATGAAGGGGAGTCCTGCAGCCGGCGGCCTCTTTTGGAAACTGCACCACAGCGAATGCAGCACCGGGTTATCTCCTTTCTCTTAAGAGTCTTTGGGATGGATTCAGTGAGGAGTAAACACGTGTGAGCCCTGAGTCACATTTCGGTGCAACCACATGTCACCCTCCAGTTTCTCCCAGTGTGAACCAGGCTTAGTGTGTGGCCCCACAGCAGTTTTTCTGTTGTATTTCCCCATTATTTTTGCCAGAGTGACAGTCAGGTTGTTATTTTTTTAAGCTGATCTATTAAATGTCAGATTAAGGGAAGTTTCACTGCTTTACAGCAAGCTTGCACCACATAGGTTCTTTTAATTGCTGTCATGAATGTAAATGAGAACTGGTCATTTCATTTCCCTCTTGCTATTTAAGTGGTTTCAGTTGTCTTTCGAACTATCAGGACTGCTATTTATTGCTGCAAGGCTTGAATTAAGTATTTTAAGTCCACACTCCTTGAACAGATGCATTCTTACTCTATCTGACCACTAATCCACACGGAAGATATATCTCCACTTTTTGTGCAACAGTGAGCTCAACCTAATATTACCACATCTCAGCAGAGCTTATTTACTCAGGTTCAGGCTAGGCAAACTGAATTCACCTCTGCCTGCCACATGGACATATGCTCACATCCCAGCTGGCAGGACCTGGGTATTGCCTACTTAACCCTTCCTTTGCTTTTCTCCATCTCTGCACAGCCACAGGCTGTTTATTCAAACCTGATAAACACAATGAGCCTAAACGTGGCAAAGAAATATGGAAAACAAAGACAATACTGCCCAGGATATGACATTTATTCAGCAACAGAATTTCAATAGAATGCTTGCAGCAAAACAAAGAGGAAGAGAGGCAGAATAGAAACAAGGAAAGGTCCTACAAGTCAACAAGAGCACAAACCCCATCATTCACAAGAACTTAGAGGAAACCCATCCTCAGCCCCACTTCCATAAATCAAGACTAAGTTCCATGAATTCCATTAATACATTATATGACCCATAATTAAGCTATTGAGAAGCTTTTTCCTTCCCAAAATCCAGTGCAGTGGGCTGTCAGCTCCCCACCCCCAGTGGGAAACACTGGGGCTGAAGCAGGCAGAAAAGCAAGATAAGGATCCATTCCACCGTTACTGCTATGCCGGGAGCACGACCTGTGTTACTGCTGGCTCCCTGGAGACCCAGGCAGAAGTCACCACATCAGCAGAAAACAATTAAAAATAGTCTGGAGGAGCACTGAGTAGCAGCAGTGAGCTGTAGGCAGGAGAGGCAGCGAGAGAACTTGGAAAAGACCAAACTCCTTATCAGCCTCCTTCCACAACCATAAGTCCAGCCATGTTTTCAAAGCACACACCAGGACACCAACATTTCTGGTTGTGTTTATTTGAACTCCATGTATAAATACCTCATTAGAGAAAGAAACAGCCTTTTTGATCACAAACTGCTTCTTCTCTATCCCCAAGCCCATGGCTCAGACACACAGCGACGGGGAGGGCGCAGGCACGGCTGAGAGCACAGCTACTCAACTGGCAGCAAACCAGGCCTCTGTGCTGCCAAATTAAAAGCAGAAATGCAGACGGGAAAGGTGCCTTTTCTCCTTTGGCCAAACAGCCACCTGGCACAGGAGGGGTCAGACTGATACAGTAATGTGAATGCAAGAGATCCTCTTAAAGCTCAACCCAGCTCTTCCCAGGAGACACCCCAAGCAGTTCTGGCTGCGCACAGACACATGTACCCACAGATTCTTCCCCTTTTTATTCAGTGCTCCTAATGTGGTCAGGAATTGAGAAAACTATTTAAAAACATTAATTTGCTGTTCTTAAAACTTAGCTTCAAGAGAGACAACCAACAAGAAAACACAGGTTTGAAAGAGACAGCAGCAAATACATGAGCACAATGCAGGGACTGGGATTTTCCATCTGTCTCTGCCAGGAACTCACTTTCTCCTCTGGATTATGTTTGCACGAGGCAGGATCTAATCTAAATGGAGAAAATTGTGTAGATTGGTGCTTGCTTTTACCAGAATTACATTTTAAAGGCCAGATGCTGCTCTTTGCTGCAAGTCTAAAGCAGCACTGCTGAGGGACAGCACAACTTCCAGTTTACATCTGTGTGTCTCAGAGCAGAACCTGGTTCAATAAGTATTGGGACCTACCTCCAATCCAAAACATGGTTACAGGTAAAAAACAGCATGATGGGGCTTTTTGCTGCTACATAACTCCACAAAGTACATCAATAGTAACTTCAAGTAACACTATGCTCACTCAATCCTTTCAAGTGTAAAGTTCTTGGATATCTGAACTCGCCCAAAACCTGATAATATTGATATAAGGTCTCTTAAACCATAGAGCAAATGTCAGGCTAATTCCATAGAATCATTAAGGTTAGAAACCTCTATGGTCATCTAATCCGACACTTCCAGTGACGGTAATTCCACCACTTCCCTGGGCAGCCTGTCCCAATATTGGACCACCTCTTGAGAGAAGAAATTATTTCCCATGTCCAGCATATACCTGTTCAATTAAATTTTGTGGTTTTCAGCTCAGATGGTGAAAGTGCAATACTTGAAGAGATGCTCACTGCAGCTAAGAGTAATTTTAGAATAGCCCTCAGCGAACACCTCCATACTTCCATCTGTGAGCCATTTCACACTGGGGAAGCAAAATCCATCTTTTTCACTTTACAAGCACAAGCAGTTCTCATTAATTCAAGACAAACTCATATGGAATACAAGGTGGAAGAAGATGAGTGCCTACACACACACAGACAGATAAGTGGGTATCTGTGTGTGTATGCAGTCTGCCAAAGCCCGACAGATCCTGCTGTGACCACTTCTAATTTACTATTACTTCCAACCCCCTCAGTTTTACAAACCATTGTTTAATCAGAGAAGCACTTTGAGGGAGTTTTAGTTCTGCAACAATGCCTCAAAAAAAAAAAAAAAATCTAAAACTGTTACAGCCAAGGTGGGGGAAAAATGTGTGTGGACTAAAATTATCTCTGGAGCTCTCACAGAGCCTTTTAGTAGGCAATAAAGTTGCAGCTTTAGGAACAGGTTGTTAAGATGAGGATAAACACTCTCACACCATGGGTGAGCCACACAAGCTCAGTGCTTTGGGGCAGCCGTAAATCCCAGCCAGACAGGAGGCAACAGCCATCCGGGTGTGCACAGCAACAGTGACAGCTGGCGGACACGGGAGGAAGGCCCCGCACATCCTCCTCCTCCTCCTCCTCTTAGGCTGAGTCACGACCCACGAGCCTTGGAGAGATGTGTCAGATTCAGGTGGTTTCACGCTAAGGCACTCACAGCCAGGCATTTGAGAGAGTTACCAGCATGGCCAGGGCATGATTTCCCACCTTTGCTCATCCTCCCCTCCTGCTGCACTTGCCTGTGTTTGCCCCATCTTTGTTCTGTGGGGGAGAAAAGGGGCTGCTGAAGGCACAAAGTCTGGCTCTTCATACATTTTAAGTTACTGGCAAAGGTCTCATATTATAAAGGAGAAACTGTGTGACAACGAGGATGTGGAGAGGGATGCCCAAGGTCACACCAAGAAAGCCACTGGCAGTGTGGGACAGAAGCCCTAAGGTTTGGAAAAGCCACAAGATAAGAAGTACCTCTGGCTACAGTCAGTCAAGGGACCAGCAGGACCACAGTGCCAGGAGGGGTGGCAGCCATTTGCCCCCAGATGCTGAAGAGTCTGAAACCTCATTCTTATCCTTCTTTTGGGGAGAAAACAGCTTTTTTAAATTGTCCATTATTTTGCTCTCACACCAAGCACGGAACAGACTGTACTTTTTGCTTCTGATTCGCAAATATTAAACCCCCTCTTCCCACTATTGGTGACTCATGAAAGTGACTCATTCACCTCTAGATAGTTTTATTTCCTACACATTTAAAATACAAAGAAAAAAAAACATATTGGCCTCTTGGGAAAAAAATAAAAAATAGCCTTTTCTCCTACTCGTCAGTTTTTGCTTATTACACAGATTAAGGGAGAGTTCATCTCAGACTCCAGACACTAAATCACTCCTCTGGGTGGTCTACAAAGACAGCAAAGTGATAGCACAGGAAGACTCCTGCCCTGGCTCTAACCACATTAACTCTCCCCACTAGAGGCTGCTGAAGCAAAAGTAACATGACAGTTCTGCCCCTTGCAGGTGGCCACAGGCTTCCCAGCCCACCTGCAAGCAAAGCCAGAGCACTAGAAGGAAAATGAGAAAATTGGTGGAAAAGAAAGATTACTTTGCAGGTTGGTTTTGGGTGTGGGGGGGGTTGGTTTATAATGCTGAGAGGCTCTGCAGTGAGTCACTGGTTCACAGGGATACTTAAGCAGGCAGTGGGGTGACAGAGGGTGGTAAAAAGGGCACTGACACCATCATGCACATATAGCCATGTGGGAAGACAAGGGGAGAAGACGACGGTGCCATTCTTCAGGAGGTTACAGTGTTTTCTGCTGCACAAAACACTTACCTTGCCCCATTGACATGAAGGGCAGAGAAAGGGGTTCAAGCTGAAAGCACTGAAATCAAAGCAAGATGTCTGGGCAAGAGAAAAGGGAGCAATATTAAACCCCTGTGAAGATCCCATGAGGATCAAGATCTGAAGATTTGGTGCATTTCACTGAATCATTGCATGCACAGCCTTGTCAAGCCAATATTTGCACCTCCATCCTCCTCTCCAGAGTCGCACATCCAGCTCTCCTTAATGTACAACCATCGTGTGAAGTGATAAAATGAATATTTTTTCTTTTTGAGAGGATGCTACTATTGAAAAATTATTATTGCTAGTTAGGATAACAAAGAGTTAAAAAATAGAGAAATTACCCTGTCTGCAGCAGAGGAAAACTGACTGATTCTTATGCTTAAGGGAATCAAAGAGAGAACTTGTAGGTAAAGATACCTGTAAATTCACCACCTCTCAGTGTCCTTAGCAAAGCAATTCTTCAGGTCATACATTATACTGAAAAGAAACAGGAGCCACAACCCCAGACACAAAGCTCCAGCACAATTATATAGTTCTTATTCAAGGATCTTATTTCACTGCTACATGAAAAAACCAACACCCTCCAGGCTAACAGCAACCATTGCTATTTCCCAAGTATAGGTTACACATGGAGGTTTATTATTCCAATCCCCTTTTAAGCTGTAGATCTTCCCTCCAGTCAAGCGTCAGAATGCCAACTATCAACAAGCTTATGTTTACTAATACTCTTGCACTGTGACAAGCATTGAATGGATACATCTTTATGCAAAAAGGGAAAGAGGCATAAAGGAAAAGAAACCATGACGTTTTCCAACAGCACACATATCTAACTATTGACAGCTGGGGGGCAGGATAAATCTATTTTCCCACTGCATAGCAGCTACCACTTTCTTTGGTATCCTAGATTTAGAAACTCATTTTCATCACTTGAGACAGTATGATTTATTAGCAGAGATGGTACAGTTGGTATCCAGCACTTGGCCAGTTTGTACCCCAGGAGGAAAGTCAAGAGCTAGGTCCAAACTCAGAGGCTGAGCCTCGTCTCTGCTTACAAACTTGGCTGGAGTCCCAGCTGAGAGACAATACAGCAGCAGGCATCAGCAGAGAAGCTCCAAGCAAACTTAACGCACAGGAACTGTCCACCAGAGAGCCATAGTGAGGCTCATCCTGCACTATCTTCTGAAAGCACAAATCTTACCATGCTGTTTGGGGGGAAAGGAAGAACTTACAATACTGAAACATCATTGAAATTAAGTGTGACCAGGGGCTTTCCTCCCCATGAGTTTGAGTAGTAAGTCTAAGATATTTGTGATTTCTGATTTAGTGTAGGGTATCTGTGATACAGAGCTGGTTACTGCCTTTAATCTTCCAGGCTCCAAAAGAGTTGCCAGAGAGCATTATTTTTAATGCACTCTCACACAGGGATAGAGTTTCCAAGGAAGCTGCCAAATCTAGCAAAGGTTTGCACTTTTCCTTTCTGACACTTTCTTAGAAAGCTGGAAATAACATCACCTTACTTAAGTGGCCATTTTAATTAATTTAGTTTTGCTTTGAATACAACCAACCAAAATTAAAGAAGAATGAAGCTGAACCTTTGGGCACTTAAAGTTGTCTCTTTAAACACAGAGCTCACTAAAGCTTGACAGGCAAATCATAAAGACCTATAGGAGACCATTTTAAAAAGAGTACACATTGTCCAAGGCAGAGCCTGTATATTTCTTACTGCACCAGAGCACATTGACCATAACCCTAGAGGGGGCTCCTGGCTTGCTTAAGATAAACTCCAACAACACTGGTTATTAACACTTTGAAAGCCAAAGTCCATTCTCATCCAAGTAAATGAGAGCTGAGTTACACCTTTATGTCATATTCTTTGTCCTAAGAAGTATTTATATTTAAATGCAAATACAGCTGGCAATTCTTCTGGGCTATGGATAAGAAACTGCATAGTTGCAGTTAAAAGCAGAGCTCCCAATATCTCCTTGTAGCCAAAGGTAGACCTTTCCTGAGCTAGTCACACAAGAACATCAGTCTCTCTCCAGGAAAAAAAAGAGGTGGGACACTTCAGCAACCAGAGGAGGCAAATGCAAATCAAATGTGTTAGTGGAAGGCAGCACTTCTCAGCAGTTACTGCACTGAGAGGAGAGAAGCCAGGTCTCAGAGTTTCAACACCCACCTCTGCCACGTGGACACCACCAGGCAGCCTCCTCTGCTCTCTGATCAGATGGAAAGGGAAGAAGAGTGTGAGGATGCATTAATATGCAGATTGAAAGAGATAACTTAGCCACCCATTCTAATTGATTTCAATTAACTCAGCAGCCCATTCCAATTAACTCCACCCAAAACAAAACAATTTGAAGATTTTAATGCCATAAGGTATGCCTGGGGAGGGACAGGAAGGCACAGCAATGAACCTGCTCTTTCCCACCTGCTCAGAGACAAGCCCTGTCATTCAGCACTTGATGCTTAGCCAGGTTTATCACCTATCATCTCCGGCTTCTCTTAGTCATTAGATAAAAAAACCACACCAACCATTACTGCTGTCCAGGGCTGCAGAGCAATCTTAACACTAGCAAATATTATAACACTATTAATATAGTAAAGGAGAAACAGACTGCCTGTTTTGGGCTGCCAGAATTGAGCTGCCATCTCCCTGGCTGCTAGAGAGGCAATCCCCACATTAAAGATGGGAAGGAGCTGAAATGCATCAAGCACAGATGTTCAGGACATAGAAAAAGGGTATTTTAACAAAGCTTAAAACAGACCCAAAGGTGTGTGTTTGCTGGTCCCTTTGCATGGGCCCAAATGCTACCCAATGACATCTGTACACCTGAAAAATGGCAGAAAGGAACTTGCTGTGCTGGTGTATTTTTCTCTTCAAGATAGATAAAATCACTACATTAGTCATGCTAGAGCTGAACTGTCACAGCTCTTTTATTATTATTTACCAAAATGGTTATCAGCCAGATTTGTACTATTAAATTCCTGTATCATAAAATTACTCTGATACCCAGAAAATGCAGTATTATGGAAGTGCTGTTATTCCCCAGCTTGTTTTTCCTTCTTTCTTTTACAAGGTTCTCTCTGTGCTGGCTGCCCTGCAGGAAACCACAGGAGTCACGTTCTATGCAGGGATCTCACCCTGCAGGTTTGGGGGGCTGCTGGCTCTCACAACACTACTCTCCTGAACCAGTACCCACCCATTTAAACCAACTTATGTTTTGAACCTAAATAACTCAAAGCAGAACATAAGGGGTTTTTTTAAAATGCCTATTTTTTTCAGCAGCCATTTTATTTCCTACAATAGCCAGCCCACACTAGTCCCTTGAGCTGACTCAATGAAGAAAGCACTCCTGTTTTCTTTGCAGAATACTAATATGGTCTTTGGAGGCAAGTTCCTAGATTGAAGTTCACAGAAGCGGCACAATCAGGCCTCTGCTGTGAGATGATGAAGAGGCAAAATACCATCTTGCAAATATCCCACTGTTCCACAAACCCAGCACCTTGCCCAGCCTCTGTGCAAGACAGGAGAGAGGTTCCAGTAGTAGAGAAACATGGATGGAAGCACTACAACGTGGCTGCCTTGTTGGCTCCTCCTGCTGAGTCCCTGATGCATGGACATATTATTCCTTCACAAAAATGTGAAGATCACCCCCCTGGGAAACAAGGGACTGCCCTGCAAATCAGTGCAGGTGCTGTCATCTCCAGGAGGAACCTGCTTGCACAAAAGGCAGTAGAGGTCTCAGCAGGAAGAGAATCTTCCCTAAATCATTGAAAAGCTCATCAAATTAAGGCAACAAGCTGGTCAAATGACAACCCACACCCTGAGTTCAAGCACGCCTACAGTCTTCAGTACAATCCCCCCAAAGAAGTTTAACTTTCAGCTAGGCCACGAGACAATCCTTCCACACGGGCAGCTCAGCTTCTCTCCCTGGCCAGACCATCCGGCCCATCGCTCGCCTCAGGATACAGCGCATGGCACAGCAACTCCATTCAGGGATGAAAATGAAAACCAACTTTTCAAAATAACATGTGGGGGGGGAAGGAATTGTTTTTTCAGTGAAAAAGATTTTCTTGAGTGGCTACCAGTTGTGAAAAGGGAGCCCGCAGCAGACCCGACACTGACCACCTCCAACCTCCTTTGAATTCACACTGAGTCACTAATTTGGGTCTAAATGACAGCAGCAGGAACTGGGAACTGCTGGATCTTTTCTGCAGCTTGTTTCTGGTTAGAATTATACCATAACAACAACAATGCATCCCTAAGCCTCTCCTTCCTTTATCCCTACATATAAGTGTTTTGAGGTGCAGAGAGGTGAAATGCCTTGGTATCTGCATGGGAGAACAGGGAACATCAAGTACAGGGATTTATCTCCACTAAGCCCTGCTGTGACTAGTAGACCATGCTGTCTCACATTACCAAGCAGATTTCTGCAGTGCTCAGGCTCTCTTCTCCTGCAGAGATTCCAGCAAAGGAGATAATGGGGACAGAAAGGGCCTCATGCTCTTTGGGAGTGCCCCACCACCACGCACATGTCCAAATCTAGAGTTACAGACAGAGAGATGGTTCCTCTCCCACTGCACTTCACCTGACTGCAGTGGTTCTGCCTCCCTCAGGAAACTGGATAAAAGCAAAAAGAAAACTGCCCAGGATACCACTTTACTGGCAGTAGAGGAACAGCCATTAGCCAAAAGATTATTTAATTTAATATTTGTTTACAGCCGCTGGGGATTTTCTGAGGTTAGATGCTGGTCAATCAAACCATGGAGCACCATTCAGCACCTGTCCCAGAAAGTTTAAAAGCCACCTTCAAATAAAATATAGGGACTTGTACCAAAGCAATACTGCAAATCATGCTTCCAACACTATTTCCCATGCTTCTCTTTTTTTCTTCCTTTCTGGCACATCACCACCCACATGAAAGCCAAAAAGAGACTGTAGTACCTGGTTACACAAGGGGAGCCCATCACAGTACCAATTCAAAAGCTTCTTCCATAATCCAGCAAAATTTATCAATCCAGAAGTCTCATTATAGATTGACTGACACATCTACCCATCCCCACAGCCATCCATCCACTACTGCAGCAGCCTCATCAAGTGCAATGAGAACTTTGCTGTTGCATGTCCCTGGCACATTAGCTGGAGTTATTACATCCAGCAGCACAGCATAAAGCTACAACAGGAAACAAGTTCATTAGGGTCCCTTTAGGCTTAGACTGGGTTGGTCTTTTCACATGCAAGGGCACAATAGGGAATAGCTTTGGGCAATAATTTGAATGCATTGCTAAAACCATTATCTAAACTACAGATTCATATTTACAGGCACAGGCTTCCACCCAACCCACAGCAGCCCACAAGGGCACTTTGGGATATGATATTTAAACCATTTGGTGCTGGCAGCTTTGCTCCTCCGGGAGCTTTAGGCACCACAGGGACATGAGGGTCATTCAGACAAGTCCATTACTTTCCAAATAACCCCTGGAAGCTGCCACTAGGCTGGGGAAGGCTCAAAGAAAGAACATCTCCTGAAAAATCAGTCTTGTTTTGCTTGGTGCTTTGCAATTTGTAATTGCCCATGACACTACAGGTCTACCCTGACTCAACAAGAAATATTAAAATCAAAGGTTCTTTATTGTGCTGCTTCAGAGTAACCCAGTATGGGAGATGGCATAAATCTAATGATCCAAGCTCAAGAGGTGTTGTTTTGGTTTTTTTTTTAAATGATGACTCAGTGTATCCATTCAGCTAAGCAGAAAGCCCTGTGTCATCATAAAGCTGTGATGATATTCTGGAAATACGGCCTCACTGGAAGAACACATTGTAATTTTATATCCAGCTATTTAAGAAGATGAGGCCAAGCCCTGAGTGACAGACACTTTGATGAAACAACACATGAATTAAACATAATTGTACTAGAAAAACAGTAAAACAGAACTAATTATTGACGGCCCTGTGTTGTACCACGAGCAGTGACATTTGCATTGGCACAGGGCATTCCCATCCACAGAGCTCCAAATCCTCCATGAATATCAGTATTTAAAGAGTCTGCCACGCAGCCAGAAGCAGACAGGTTTTGCCACATCCAGTTTTGCAGTCAGTGAGGTTGAGATCCTGCCACAACCCATGGGATCCCTGGCTGCCTGCACGACCCTGTGTGCTCCCTCCTGTCTGGGCAGGGAGAGGAGCTGAACCTCCTCTTTGTTTCTTGGAATGGCCACCATGCCCTTCACTTTATTAGGCTATTCCCAGTGGAAAAGATACTGCAGACTCCAACTAGATTCCTCCCAAAATTCAAACCTAGGACCTGCAGTCATAGTCTTACTAGGGAAGACTTAATTTATTTTCCCTCATAAAATTAAGATGTAATTCTATGCTGGTCTGCCTGCTATGAACATGTCTCTACATGCAATGTTGTCTATATCCATATTTAACCTGATAAAGAGAACTCAACTGGGTTCAAGAAACCTGCTTTCTTCTAGGTTTCCATGAAAGCTGGATCTCAAAACCCTTCTTTATGTCAACAGCAGATAACTGTTTCACTGACTTCATCCAGCAGGGTTGGTAACTAACTTAAAAATGGCAGATGGAAGCATTAAATATTTATTGGACTGGAGTGCATTGATTTCAGAAATTAACACTTTGCAAATTACTTCTGTGTGAACAGTAATTAAACAGTCACAGTCCAGTCCAGGTTCTGAGTAAACTGCAACTCTTTTTGTAAAACATATGTATACATAAAAATACTAGCACTTGTCTACTGATTTCCATCTGCACACACCAAATTGCTCTGTGATTATGAATTAAAATTAATTAAAACTTCGGAATGATTTTCCACATAAAGTTGGAACAGTGGGAGCCCTTGTGATGGGCACTCAGGCATCACCAGTTAAGCTTGCAGGGAGCAGGAGTAGCTGATGCATTGCTTTCAAATACCAAGGACTTGGTGACCTCGTGATCCCAGTGCTCGTAATGCTGTGACTGAGTTTATGGTAACAGTGGGATTGAACTTCAGGGGGAGCCCATGAGAAAAGTGATACTTCCAGGGCCCTGATACTGCCAGGGCCCTTTCAGGCTCCACATGTGATCCAGGAGTACAATCGTAGATAGCATAAAGCTGCTGTTTGCTTTTGAGCTCGCTCATCCATGTGGGAATAGATTTGCTCAAGAGATATTGCAGTTTTATTCCCTCAAGAGGAGTATTGATCTCCCACTTGTGCTATTGCATGAGCAGTAATGAGACTCACAGAGTCTTTAATAGACTCTTTTTAAAAAACATGTTTTAACTCTGCTTGAAAAGTAGATTCTCTTTCCAGAACTACAGGTCTTCCTCTCAAACACTATCCAGTAGCCTTTCCAAGACTATTTCCCATTCACTTTACCTTCACACTCAGGATGTCAGAAAGGTAGCATGTCCTGTTCATTAAGGCAATAGCTGCAATGTCCTTAAAGGTAATTGTTGATGGTACATTACTGAATTGGAAGCACTGGGTATCATTCAGCAACCTTCCCTTCTTCAGCAAAGACTGCTATACACTGTATTTTGTTACCAAAGCTGGATTTATTCCATGCTCTGACTCCATCACTGCTTTTTCACTTTCTCTCTTCCCCCAAAACATATGTACTTAAAAACCCACCAGAAATGAACAAACCCACCCACACAGGGATGGCGGGTGTGTGAGGCAGACTTTAAGCTCTTCTTGTGTCTATGCTGAGGGAATGGCAGCAGCTCCTCACAGACTGCACTCAGCAGTAAGGAGCTTATTTTCATTTTATAGGCAACGCTGGGCTTTGCTGTGGTGGTCAAGGGGCCACAGAGGGGCTGTTTTCCCTCAGCAGCTGGGATTTGATGCTGACCCCACCACGCTGTGTGTTCCCACTGCAGCTGTGTGCCTGGGAACGTGGAGCTGCCTCCACAGCAGCACCAGCACCCACAGCACAAAGCCCAGCTGAGGCATGGGACAGAGGAGCAGAAATCAGAGGGCTCCTCTGGCTTAGCCCAGCCAGGTGAGAACAATGCTGCACACTGACAGAGTGTAGGAAAGGGGTCGTAGGTGCAGGTGAGTGGTGGCAGCCTGCACAGATGCAGATGGGCTGGCAAGGCAATGCTCTTTTTATTGAGTGCACACCTTTGCTTTGTCCCTTTGTGTCCCATTCCAAGGTGCAAATTGGGTTCATATCCCCCGGAAATCCTAGGAGTTTGTGGGCGAGTTTGCAGAAGGAGATGAAGAGAAGGCGGCTGCCAGGAGACTTTAATGAGAGCTACTTCCACACTCATGGTACAATTAAGAGTCACATAATGAAACAGAGGCTGGTTTGTTTGTTTTTTAATGAGCTCTATTTATATTTGACTTTAACTATCCTCATTCATTTTCTCTGAATCAAACCTCCACTGCTGAAATCTTGTGCATCAGAGTTAATAAAGGACAGCTATAATCTGATTTACTGCATCATTCTAAACACGAATGTACTCACAGGAGAGGCTGATAGCTTACAGCAGCAATGTTTAAAGCAGAAGAATTGACAGCAAATTGAACATAACTTCTCAGCTGCCTTGCAGAAGGCTGAAATAACTCCATAGACTTGTCTGAGGCATTTTTTAGCATGTTAGTCTAACACTAAGAGGTTAAGGCTCTTGTCAAAGCTAGGTTGATGCTTCATAAACTGGTAGCTCGTGAATAGCAGGTGCCTTATCTGATAGACTTCATCTGGCTGTTAGGGATGCCTGAGTTTCCAGATGTCAGAGAGTGAAAAACCAGAGGAATCGCATGTGAACCAACTCAAAAAATGCAAGATCCTTGAGCTTTTTACCTTCAATAATGCAGAAAAGAAAGAAGAAGACAACAAAATAAATCAAGAGATTTTGTGGTTTACTCCAAGTAGAGGATTAAAACAAAAATCAGCATTATTATTCCCTTGATTTCTCCCCTTCCTTAAAATACAGAAGCCACTGATTCCAACACAGCCAAAATGAGAAATGGAGGTTTTCTCCTTGGAGGAAGAAATTTTGTCCCTTTTTCCATATTTAAGCTTTTAAACAAAGAGAGCTTCATTCTAGAGAAGCAGCTGTGTAATTAAGACAATTTCAGGATGAACAGTGTGATTCAAGAGCCAAATACTATCTTAATTATATGCATTAATATTCTGCTAAGAAGATGCTTATCAAATAAAAAAATAATTCATGTTATTGCACAAAGAAGGCCACTAAAAATGTAAAAATAAAAGAGAAGATGACAGTCCAAGACAGGGCAGGTCACTGCATGCTGTGAAAGCGGCTCCCAGCTGCAGAGGAAGCGCCCAGCAAGCAACAGAGAACACCCCTATCTGAGCAAGCAGAGAGTGGCCAAAAGTCAGCTGTCCTCAGAGGTGAATACTGAATGAGGGACTTCTGTGTCAAAGGGAGAGCTGCCCTGTGGCTGCACCAGCTACTTGGGAAGGATTCTTGGCTGTGGTCTGTTCTAATTTTTTTTGTGAAGAAAATTGAAAAGGAGCATTTTCACAGAAACAGGCAGCAAAGCAAGAGCCAGAGATTGGGACAGGTGGGTTAGAGAGAAGAGTCTCTTGGCTGGACTGGGCACTGGGATGCCATCCTGTTGTGGGGACACACTTCAGTACTCATCTACAGACCACCCCCCATTGCCAAGAGGTGGGCAAGGAGCATGTCTGGCCCTTTGTGGCTGTCTGGGGGAGCCTGGCTAGCAGATAAGGGCAGCCAGTGCACAGGGACAGGAGCAGTGCAGGTGAGAAGCTGGGGAGCAATGTCTGTCACTGCCCCAATGGGACTGAGCATCCCTCCTCAGAGCCACAGTGTGATCCCACACTGCTCCCCCACCCTAATCAAGGCTGCATGGCAAAACACCAGCATCAACTGGTCAAGAGAGAAATGAAGGGATTTCCTTGAAGACTGGGAAGCCACAACTAGGTGTGGAACTCCTGATTCCCACTATGAACTAAAAANAAAAAAAAGAAAAAAAAACCCACAAAATTTCAAAAAAGTCAGAACTGCCTTGCTTGTATTGAAACAGTCATTTGAAGAAGTTTGCAATTGTACAATGGCACGAGCCCTCCAGTCTCAGGTGCGCGAGCTGAGACTGCGGGATTTCTGGCTCACAACCTCACCATGGGGCTCTGCACTCACATCAGCCCCAGGAAGAGAGGCAGGCTCCATGTGTGAAGAGGAGATCTCCAAGGAAAACCCAGGTGCTGCAGGGAATACAAAAGGGCAGGGCAGGGAATACAAAAGCATCGCCCCTTCTGCCTAATGGGCAAGGAGCCGGTGTCATGCAGAGGTGCTGCTCAGGATGAGACCATGGTGCAAGTGCAGAAATGCCTGAGCTGGCTCCCAGCAAGACTGCAGTGTGGCTGCAGCAACCGTGCAGGGGATGGGCAGGACCAGTGTACCCAGCTGAGAACCCCACAGGTGAAAAAGGACTACACACACCTGGATAAACTGCTGTGGTCCTACCTGTCATGGAAACTGAGTCTCAGCTGAACTCCACCCTGGGCTGTGACCAACGAGAAAGTGCTGATGTCCCATATGGTGTTCTGTATTTTATGGTGGCTTTGGGTACAAAATGCCATTCAGCTCTCTAGCTAGACCAAATTAGAATCCGGTCTAAATCATCATGGAGAATTTAATGTTTGGCTTTGCAAAAACAGAGCTCAGTGAAGGGCCACAGAGACGTGTGTTATGCAATGACAAGAAGAGGCTTTAGGTCTGTTCTTGCCCCCCATACATTTTTCCTTGGACACTTGAAGTGCCATGAGAGGGCACGCATAAAAAAACTTAGCCATCCTGACTTTTGATTCTCACCTGGAAGCATGAGCTATATCCCTTCTCTCTGCAACAGAAATAATTTTCCTATCCCAAACTGGTTTAAAACACTATGCCTTACAAATGGTTAAGGACTCCAAATGGCATGTGGCAGGAATGCAGCTGTCCTGGGGAGAACTGCTCCATTCTGCATACAGCAGAGGGAAGGGCAGGTTGAGGGCTGAGCTACAATTTAGCAGAGTCATTTGTCCAAATTCTCATGTCCTGTTAAGCCACAGACCATGGTGGTGAGAACAGCTACTCAGATCCTCTGTTGCAGAACAATTTGTATGCAGAGTCAAACTTCACATCAGTCACAGGATCCACTGCATGAAGGCTGTTGTGCTGCACAGAGAAAGTAGCAATGGTTTTCCTTAGGACTGGAATGGCATTCTGTGGTCCAGTGACTCCAATGTCTCCTCGAAGCAGAAAACTCACAAGTGCCTTCCACCGGGGTCTCAGGAGCCCAGCATATGGATGGGATGGCATGGGATGGGATGAGATCCATCTATGGGTGCCTACACCCATGGAATGCAGGCAGTTCAGTAAGGGGACCCCACCCAGAAATTTAATTTTAATCTCTAAAAGGTTTAGGAAACATTTCTCTCACCCATTTTAGGAGGGCTTCACCTTCATCTTCCATCACTACAGAAGGGGAGAGGTGTTCCAGACTTTGCCTCTTGCAGCTTGTCACACACAGGGCTAACAGCCCCAGTGCCATCCCCTGGGGAGATGGCAGGGCACTCGTCTCACAAACAAACCTGGGACTGTTACTCAGCTACACAGAGGGCCAAGGTCTCGTTAATTAGCATTGACATTTACAACAGAGACCACGAGATATGAGTGATACAAAGATGGATAAATTCCAAGAGGATTAGGGAGCAAAAAAAGGCTGTGGAGGATTGTTCTGCTTATTCTGAGTTTTCCTTGTAAAAAGAGACCATTGATATTTGAATTCCTTTTTCTATTAGAATGGGGAAAATTGCAGTAGGTCTTCTGGATGTACCTAAATTGCAAAGTGCTACACACCACTGAAATGAAAAGAGGTTGCTTGGACTGGCCGGTCTCCAGTCAATGGATTTGTGGGTGGACCTGAAGGTTACAGATCAGGAGGGGTTTTGCTGAAAGGGTCTGGCTTAGCTCCGGTTCAGAGGATTTCCAAAAAAAATGCAGAAGTCTACCAGTTGTCTCCCTCTACTAACACGGGGTCAAGCTCATGATAAAATAAACCATCTGCTCTTTCAGACTTTCATCCCAAACCAGAATAAACCTGTTTTGATGCTCTTGTGGACTTGGCTCCTTCCACTGTCTTTCATGTGCTCCAGTTGACATCATCAGGCATTCACATTCCTTGGATGAGTTCCTCAGGCATCAACCAGTGGGATTCTGCCTCAATTCATGACTCTTTCTATATGGCAATGCCAACAGCAGAAACAGCTGGTTTTGAGCACTAATTAACCCCCATTTCTCACTTTCATCTCTACTCTGTTGCTGATCCCTAGGAAAGGGCCTTTAGAATTCAACAGAGAAAGCTAAATCTAGTTCTGGAGAGGTAACCCACTGGCAATGACTGTGGAACAGGGCAAGATCAGCAGAAGGGGAGGAGATGCTGTAATTAATCCGAGCCCAGAGGCAGATCCTTCACCACCATCTCGACCTCCACATTCTTTCCAGGGTGAACACACTCACATTGAGCTCTGGGGTCTCCTTTCCTCTCCCCTTCCCAACCTGCACATTCAAAACTCACCAAGACTCAAATGTACCATTAGAGGGAAGAAGTGTTAACATCTGAAATCTGCACCTGCTGGAGAGGCATGAGGACACTTAATGTATGTCTGTGACAACTGGGCAGGGCAGGAACAACCACCTCCCTTTATTTAAAACCTTTATTTAAAGGTTTTTATTTCAACCAAGTCAGAAAACCCCATCACCATTGGTGTGGCTTTCCAAACCACAACATACAAATGCTCACAAACGCTGTGAGCCCCAGGACAGCTTTCCTCTCTCCTCATGCCATCCTGCTAATCGTGATGTCTGGGGCTATAAAAAGACACAGCACAAGAGCATGTCTCTTCTTCTGATCTGCTTCCGTGTTTATAACCATGGCTTATCTAATGACTCTTAGGAAGTGTTACCAAGGAGACTATTTGCATCCTGCACGATGTTGCTAAAGCAACACTGCTAAATTGGATGCAGCGCTCTTAGCCTTCACCTACTGTATTTGCATTGCTATTAAAATGGAATAGTCACAGGCTTAAACTATATTTGGGTTGTTCACTCATCTAAACACACCTGAAAATAGTCCAATGACAGCAGCAATGGAGTTTCCCCTAAAAATCTAGCACATCTAGATCTCCATCTCTTACATATATTTCAAGCTCGCCCCTCAATGTGACCTGCAGTCAAAACAAGACATCTTTCATGCTGCAACTTTCCTCCATAGGACATGTTTTCCCTATATGTTTGGCTTTTATTTGAATGCATCAGGAGATTTTAACTGTCATAAATAATTACAGCATCTTAGCATTTGATGGAGCACAGCAGAAGGCAATTTGTAAGTAGCATTAATTTTTGAGGCACAAGATGGCTCAGAGGCACTGGAAATGCGACAACTTGCCTGGAGTTTATGGGTCAGTTGTTCATCCTCACCCTGACTCTTGGTTCAGCTGTAAAGTCACCATTCAAGGGCTTCAAGATGGCCCATGGAAAGATTAAACAGCTAAATAATAATTACTTGTTTTACCCTAAATAAAATGGTAAAGTACTCATTATGGAGATGATAATAAACCAGAAAAAATTTTAAATGATAAATGACCAGCTATAAAAAAAATAAAGGCCGGGGCTTTTTTAGGTGATGTTACAGAATGAATTAAATATAGAAACTCAAAAGACTACCGGTAGGAGGGAGAGTGAGCGACCAAGAGGTGGGGTGGCAATGTTTTCCAAGACAGTTAACAGCTTCTCTAGAGTTTGGACATTTGTCAATATGATAAAAACCACAAAATTCAAATAGCACACCCTGAACACACACACACACACACACACACACACACACACACACACACATTAATGTAGAAATATGGACAGCTGTCTGGAACTCTACAGGAAATATTACAATTGGGTGACAATATATTGTGTTTGTTGTAAATATACAATAAATATAATTTTACTGTGTTCTTCATGATATCAAGCAATGTCACAAGTAAAGTCACTGGGCCCTCTGAGATCCAGCATTCTGATGCAAATCTAGAGCAATGTATTGCCCCCACAGTTTTCTGTTCTGATGGTCTGAGCAGAACACTTTGGACAATGACATGTAACAATAAAATACCATCCCACCAACACCCAGACGGAGCTCTCTATCACTATTTAATATGTTTATTCCAAAAATAACTCTTGCTTTTAACACTTTCAAATTTAAAAGATAAACTCAGGCAAGGACATAAATACTTGGCATCTGTCACTGAATTCAATCAGCTCCCTGAATCAGAGCAAAAGCACCCTGTTCCAGCTCCGCTGCAGTGCATAATACAGTTTGGGTGCCTCTTATTAATAAATCCTTGCTTTAGCCCAGAAGCACTACTAAAAAGCACACCTGGGAGCATTTTACTATATATAAAATCTCTGTTCCATCAGCAAATTTGATCTGCCTACAGAATCTAAGCATGAGAAGGTAACTCCTTCCTGCTGAACAGGCTACAGCACAAGAAGGCCCATGTCCAAAGAGCATTTCACCTGCCAGCACTTGTAATTGCTTATGCCTGGGAGTTTAAGATGGAATACCAGAATCTGGACTGGTAAAGAATTTCTCAGCAATATCAGGCTCCAGGTCAGCCTTTTTCAGGAGGAGGGAATAACACAAGCTCTTTCCTCCCTCCCTGCAACAGCTGTGGTGAGGTTTAGTTCCTCAAGTTTTATCATTGCTTTAGCTCCTCCATGAGAAGGTGTGATGAAGGCACAGAAGATGACCTACGCAGTTGGCCATGGCTGTAGAACACGTGTGTGCCACCACCATGCTCCACTGAGGTGGCTGGCCAACACAGTGCTGGTGGAGAGCTTCCTCCAAGCCACATGGTGAGGAAGACACCCTGCGGCAGGTGAGCTGTGCTGGGGTCTGAACAAACACTCAAAGGCTTCCTAACTCCTCTCATATAGCAAAAAGAGGACGGTTCAAGTTTCATGGGGCTCCAGATCTACAACAGCCATACTCCTTCATGCCTCCTCCTATGGTCACACAAGAAAAGTCCATGACAGTCCAGAAAGTGATCTTCGGTCCTCTGTGGGAAAGGGTTGTTTGTTTCACACAGTTGTTTGTTTCACACACGCAGGCTGCAGAAGGTCCTTCTTAGCTGCCTCTGATCCAGGGGAGCTTTCCCAGTACCCAGTACTCATCAATGGCTTCAGGTGGCCCATGTGAAACAGGCCAGGGGAATCTCCAGAGAAGGGTCAGAATTGAAGATCTGCATTACCAGCAAGGCACAGAGAGGGGAGGAAAGGAACCTCCCTGTCTACCAACCAGCTCCTCCTTCTCCCATGAGAAACAAGATCAAAAGGAAAAAGAGGTTTTCTCTGTGCTAGCTGTGCCTCTGTGAAATTTTCTGAGGACTTTCTGTTGGTTTTGGATCAGGTCCTAGACCCATGTGGACAGAGTTTGGTGTGTCTGGATTATTTATTAGCAAAAGGGTTCCCTCTGCTATCAAGCACATAGAACACCTTATTAAAGCACGCTCTGCTCTGTATCTGACCCCATGGAGCTGGCATGAAGAAGTTCTCGGCACCCCCTCAGAAATGCTGCTGGACTGCAAATTGTCATTACTTCCCTCATGTCAGTTCCTCCATGGCCTTATCTAAACTATGTCATAAATCTTCTGGGTTTTCTCTGAACTCTCCTCCTTCTAGTGACATTTTGTACTTCTGAATAATGTTGTCTCCATATGAATTACAAGGGACACAGTAATAATGCTCCAGCAGGAGCAAGGGAAGCAGTGGGAAAACAGCTAAATGCTACACTGAACTGTTTTCTTACTTGTAATCTTCTGTCATACACTAGCTGGAAGATTAGATAACAAGACTATTTATAGCAGCATTGCTGGATGTGTATCACAAAACCTTTATTGTAAGACCACGGCAAGTATAAAATTTTCATTTTGCCTGCTACTTCCCTGTGTCGCAGTTTCATTTGCAGCAAAGCATTTTTTCTTTTGCATGGGGTTATTAATAATGGAGGTAGCATTAACATTCCCAAACTGGGAGTTCACCCTCAGCCCCTGTCCCACCCATCACTCTGTAATTTTCCTCCTGGGGTTCACGTTGGACTGACAACAGGAGACTGACAGTGCCTGCTCGGCCACCAAACAAACCTTGCATGGGCAAGAGCAACCAGAGCTTGCTGTGTTCACTGCTAAAGGTCTCACCTGCACAACTTCTCTGCTTGAAACCTGAAGCTACTTTTTAACCTCTCTGCTAAGCCCTCCAGAACACAAACTGTAGGGCCTGAGAACAACTACCCAGAGGAAATGCACAGATCACCAGATGATCTCCACCCAGCAGATGGTAAGAACTGTCTTCTACCACTAAAGTAAGGCAAATTTCAAGCAGAGGAGCAAAGCTCTCAGCTGTCAGTACTTATCTCTTAGCATCTCAACTCTAAACCTTGTAAAAAAAGAAGTATTCATGGTTTTACTTAGGGAGAACTTTTTGCGCCTTTATTTTATCTCATGCTTGTTAAGGATGTGATTGTTGAGGGGTCATACCATTGAAACAGGAACATTAAATGATATACAGAAATGGGAGTAGGAATGTAGAAACCCAGTACTAACATTAGATGTAATCCAGGTCCTTCATTATGTTTTTACTGCATTTTTAATAAAGAAGTATATTTCAACTACTTCTCCTCTTTCTGTATTTGATGAACATAATCAATTAGTGAGGAACATTTTGTCTTTTCCATTTTCTGTCACATCTATTGAAGTGACTCACTCACTCACTCACGTAAGAAACAGATTCTGTTTGCAACATTTACAGTTATTTGTGTCCTGTCTTCTACAGTGACTCAATATTTCTATGGGAAACCATCTCTTCCATTCCTGCCTAGTAAATACTTGTTAAGTATACAAAATAGGCATTCATCACAGATAAAAATGATCTTGCAAGATAGATAGATATTTAGAAACACAATGGCACCATTTACCCAAATCAAAGAAATCATGAGTAACACCAATACAATTAATGCTATATTAACGAGATACCACCTAAGGAGGAAATGTGAACTAACTCTCTGATGAAAATACAAAACCTGGATGGTAAATAAGCTCTGCATCTAGATCTGCTTGCCTTATCTGTCCTGTGTCTTTTCAGAAGCCAGGCTCCCTCTTTGCTAACCCACTGCTAGTTACTGACAGTGGCACCAGTTAGTTACACAGCACACCAGTCACTGCTTTGATGAATAGCTCTTCCCAAGAACTGGTGCTTGACATCGGATGTGTTGTGGTCATATCATAAAAATATGAGATTAAGTCAATAAGGAAACCATGCCTACACCCACACAGGAACATCTGGAAAGTGTCAGTGTTATCAGTGTGAAATTCAAATACTGAATACGAAGGAACAACAGAGGAGGGAGACTCCACAAGTAATGTCCATACTTTGGAATAAACTTTTACTAAAATGTTATTATTGTTTTTTTTAAAAAAAAAGTTTGCTTCAAATAGGTTTTTTGAAACTAAAAAAGCTGCCATGGAATTTTATCTCTGAGGCTGGCAAAGAACTATTAATATTTACTTTTCAAAATTTTGCATAAAACAGCCCTACAGTTTAACCAGACAGTTTTCTGCGAGCTGAGATTCCTTCCCCTGTGCTTCAGCAAAAAGTTGAACTGAGGTGGACTAATGGAGGATTGTATAAACATAACACCACCATGGCATCCTCTGCCCTATAATTTTAAAACAAAATCCTATTTTAATCCTGTGCTTGAAAGGCCAAATAACCAATAGTGTAAACATGAACTAGCATCTTATACCGACGCACTTTTACCATCTCGAGCTCCCCATGAACAAATGGAGACAAAAACCTATTCCCACCTCAATTTTAATCACAGTTTTGCAGCAACTCAGCTCTTAGTACGAGTAAGTATCCAAGTGTCTGCCCTACTCTCCAGCTACTCAGCTTAGCAATGCCCTGGTTAGCCAGGCCAAAAGGTAGCCTAGGCTCATGGATATGTCATACTCACAACATAAGTTTTAACCACTGTTAGACCCTAACTTTCAGTTCAGCTCTCATCTCCAAAACTACTTTGGTATTTGTGGCACAAAAGTCAGCGCCTGCAGGGTGCTGTGACTAAAGTGAGAAACTACTTCAGGATTTAGCAGTTCGCAGCACAGCACTGAGCACCTGCACACTGCTGTGATTAAGGTTAATCTTAGATCAACCATTTCTAGATGAAGACAATCCTGAAACACAAGTATCGTGGATCCCACTCCTTGACACAGCTCAGAAATGGATTACTCAGATGTCCTAAAATTTCAAGCCAGACAAGTCAGAGCACATGTGGATCCCCAGCTTGAAATAAGTAGCCACTGTGAAGGTACACACTGTAAGTAAAACAACATGTACTTATGTACTTGCCACGGGCAACAATTTCAGCAATGCAGAAGTAGCTGGTTTCTGCAATTATCCTAGCAGCAGTAGGTAAGAACAGCTGCCAAATCAGAACTCTTCCAAGCCGCTGTATTAGAAATCTTCCCAGATATGGGAATATTCTCAAAACCTGTTATTTCAACAGTCTAGGAAACAAAATGAAGCAGGGGCTACATAGGCTTCTGTCACTAGGATGTCACTGACAGCAGAGAAAACCTGCTTTCTCTTACTCAAAAAGAGCCCACAAATGGAAAAGCAACTGTATTTGTCAAAATCACAGTGTGCAGGAGACACAGTCACATCCAAGAAAGCTTGTACAGGACCTGGTTACAATCTCTTCTGCCTCCCTAATAAAGCCTGGATGTTCTGTGTATGACTTTGACACTGACATGGCAATGAATCACCCTGTAAACAACTGGGCAGGGATAAAGATGGATAAATTATGATAAAGAGGATGGATCCAGCTAGAAACCAGCCAATACCAGAGCAGGCTCTATCCCTCCATCTACCATTGCATGTTTGAACAACCCAGCTGCATCTTTCACTGAAGTTTTAAATTCTCATTTTAGCACTATCCTTATCAGCTAAACACAGGTAGCCTTAGAAAGATGCCTTTGGGAAGTCAAAATGAGAAAGGGCAAACGTGTCATCTTTGTCTGTCGCAAACTTCAAAGGATTCCTCTTTCATGACTTCCTCCAATCTCCCTTAAAAGTGGACCCATTTTAGCACCCATAGCATCCACCAGTAATGAGCTCTACTGAACAACTACCTACTGCACATGCCTACAGTCCCCTTTTGTTCATTTGATGTCCTCCTAATTCTTGTACTGGAAGAGACAGGGAACAGTGGAGCTCTGCCCCTTCTTCACTTGCCAGTCATTTCCATTCTAGTTGTCCCTTTTTCCAGAGACAAGAGTCCTAGTTTATTTAATCATTCCTTATATGAAATTAATCCAGACTTATGACCATCCTCGTTCCCCACCTCTGAATCTTTTCCAGTTCTTCTGTATCTTTCATGAAATTTTGGAAGGGGAAGAATCAGAACAACACATAATATACATATTTACACAACAATCTATTAATGGCCTCTATTTTCCTCTGTTTGGTTTCCCTTATAATTTCTAGTATTTAATTTGCCTTATTTAATTACTGAGCCTGGCACTGATATTTTTAGAACCACCCAACTGATGTTTTGGTTCCTACTGGTTTTCAAAAGTAGACTTTCTTGCACTTGAGAAATATAGAGAATCAGCCATGGGCAAGAAACCACATGATTTCCTGGGAAATTTGTGAAAAGGTGCAGCAGTACCTCCTTCACCAACAGGCTTCATCACCTTATGAAACAGACAATGGGAAAGGAAAAGTAAGATCAATAAATTGCTGTGTTTGGAACACTGAGCAATTTCAGGCAGTTTAAATGCAATAAATCAAATCAGTAGCTTGGGAAAGAATCTAGTGCTTGGGAGAAGGTCATACAAACCTGACAACCTCAAGCAGGAAAACTTTATACCCACAACCCAGACACACTGACAGGTCAGAGGGAGACAAGCATACCCAGCACAGAGTAAAAGCAGAAGGGCAGGAAGCAGGAGGTATCCTTCAAAGCCTTGAATAATGAAACTTCTGACCCTGTAAAGCTGGAAAAAAATAATATAATACTTCAAAGAAGAACTAATTATGACAGCAATGGGAGCTGCAGTTATCTCAGCTTCACTGTTGGTATCCCCCCAGTGCACTGCTTGTGATGACTAAAAATGCTTTTGAGTCACCCCAACTTCTAAGCCCTATGGCCATCAATTGCTGATAACCTTTTACTCCCCCCTTAGTTTTATCTAGTGAGTGCACAAAATGGAGCTGGCAGCAGGACAGTCTTTCAACAGTATACAATTATTGAACTTCTTACTCCAGCCAGATTACTATCTTCTACGTGTATTTCAGAAACTCATAAAGCACCAGTGAAATGGGGGAAAAGGCTGACATGTTTATGTGTCAGTGGGATATAATGTTTGGAACACCAGCTGCAGAAATGCAGGCAAAGACTGTGTAATCCTGATTGGTACCCTCAGTGGGTGAGGGGAAGCAGGAAGCCTCTGCCTTCTTGGTCAAGTGCTGCACAACAGGCTGCCAGTCTGGGGGCTGCAGCCAGAGAGGTGGTAACACCCTTCAGCAAACCACTGCTGACTCTGACTGCAGGTGTCCCCTTAAAAGAACGGACTAAGAACTGTTCTGTTGAGGTGCCAGACTGCTTCATGTGACACTCTGAAGGTATAAACCCCAAATCATCCTACAGACATCACCCAGACCCATGAGAAAAAGCTATCTGGATGAATGAGCAATAAGTACAGGCAACCATAGGAGCACCCAGCACAACGTGACTAAGATCTTGATGGGAGCCTCCGGATGCCACTGTAATACAAATAAAAAAGAAGAACTCATGAGTAATCAGCACTGCTGAAAAGAGGATCCCTGGCAGCTGGGTCTGTTTCTGTAATACTGCGCATGCATTCTTTTGCATAAGTATCATAGGTGCATTGACCTATGAGAAAATCAACTGGAAGAAATCATGCTTGCTGCCAATCACCATGGAATTCTACCTTTCAAGGCAAGAGGGGCTCAGGAAAGAGTACCACACCTGAGTAGGAGGCTGGAAGAGAAGATTTAAGAGCGAAGACAGTAATTCTTCTTAGCTTTTACAATGTAATATTGATCTGCTGTCCACAGCAATGGCTAAGCCTTCTTGAAGCTGAGGACACAAGGTAAGTGAGGATAAAGAGCTACATGTCCATGGAGCACAGGAGATGGCATACAAGTCCTGTGTCTCACTTCAGACCCAAGGACTAGAAAAACTTAATTTCTAGCTTCCTGGACCAGCACATCTGGGAGCTACAGCACAGCCCAAACAGGGCACACAGCCCACACCTCACAGGAGGAAGAGTTAAACACTTCCAGCAAGGCTGAGCAGTACCTATGGAAGGAATGCAAAAGCCAGAGACTGAGAAGATGTAACACTAGGCAAGGAGGGGAACTTAATGTGCTACAGCAGGATTAGAAAAAATAGTTAATAGAGAAGATTGAATAGACTATCTTGGAAGAACCTTGGGGGAGGGAGATGGGTTGAATTGAGGATGCATCTCGTGAAAAATAATAGAAGTCTCCTTGGTTGGAACAGTTCAACGCAGACTGCCCTGACACAAGTAAATAAGCAGCACACAGAGCCACTGATGAGAAGGCTGATCTTTTTCATCTCAGAATTCAGAAGATTAGATACAGCTGGAGTTTTCCCGCTTGGCTCCCCTCCAAACAGACATACACACCTTGTTTGATAGTTATCACAAACCATATTTCAGAGAGGGTGGACAGCAAAAATTTCCTGGAGTTTATCTGGCTGCATCCTTAAGGAGATTGTTACCAGATAATCATAATATTTTGCTCAGCATTAGGAAAGTACACAAAGGATCACCTTCTGTCACCCCTGACAAACTACATCTGGGTTATGGGAAGGGAAATACTCACAGGAATTCTGAAAATAATCTCACCTCAACCTCCCCATTATGATATCACCAAGTGAAAAGCTCCTTCCAATCACTGGCCAGGACTTCAAGATTAAGAGCCATATCAGGACCGTGGCATCAGATCACCTGCAATCCTGGAGGAGTTCAGTTTTCACTGTCTCCAAAACAGCCAAAGCCTGCAGGCACAGCCATGGCACCAAAATCTGGGTTCATGATCCAAATATGACATACTGCTTTGGAATAGGTAATTCCAAAGTGCTCAGGTCTAGTGGTTCCTGGTGAACAGTTATGTGAAGTGCTTTTATAAATGGCTGGACATAATAGATTTTAAAGTATTACCTTACTTAAAAGCTACTCTAAAATCATCAGCCTGGGGTTCCAGCTTTGCTCTTGCAGGTACCTTTGTAAAGACCTGCCTATTTCAGTTTCCTGGTTTTAAAACTGCAGCTGAAGCCTGAGAATCAAGTTGTGTGCTTTCCTCCTTTTGCACGACCATCTAAAGCAAAGCAAATATTCTGCCAGCTGTGTCAGTCTTCGTGAGATTTCTGTGTTAAGCCTTCAACACCACCAAAAGTATCACATGCTCTTCAGAATATTTATGTAACTAAAGGTGACCATTTTTAGCAGGACTAAGAGAAAGACACAAATTTTCAGCACAAGTGGGCGACAGCTCTCCCATGTGCAGAGATCTTACTTCTTCCTTAGGTGAGATGAACTTTTAAAGTACAGGGACTGAATTCAAAGTCCACAGACCACCTTAGGAAACAATGCAATCATAGCTTCTTCTTAAGCAAGAACAAGCCCTAGTCACCCCGGCACCAGGTTAGGAAGAAGTTGTCACAGAGCAAGCAAGTATTAGATGGGGACCAACTTATAAAAGTTCAGTATCCCTAACACTAAGCCAGACACTGAACGAAGAACAACTGGGACCTTCAACTAAAATACACTTTACAAAATGTTAAATGGCAGATATGTAACAAAACTGTGTGACATTCATACTTACACTGCTATGCCTTGAGTCCATTTTACAGAAACCTGTCAAATGCAATCAGACTTGTTTATTCTGCATTTAAATGTAGGACCTGAGGCAGTCTGGTTTCAAAAAAGACGGAAAAGGCACATATTGTCCCTGGCAGTTGCTTAGTTTTTACAACAAAGGCAATGTCTTGTTCAGTCTTTATTCCAAATAAAAATTATTTCAGTTCTCTGTTGTATTACAGTCTTGAGAATATTTCTGCTTGCTGCCTCAGCACAGGTAGAAAATTAATTTAAATGTAAATTAAAGGAAGAAATATAGAAACAAAGTGTCATTAACACACAACTCACCACTCCCCCCCCCCAAAATCAAGTGATTCATACAGAGCATCCTCCAAATCTCACGTAAGCCACTGTTAATGGATTAAGTGGCAATGTCCCTTCTGGCTTCAGTTTATAAATTCTTATCTGCTTAAGGTTGTTCCAGAAAGGCTTCCAGCTGACAGCATGATTCTTAAAGAGACAAATCCTCCCTGGCAGTTTACAATTGCGTACCAACAACTACAGCATTGCGTGTGCCTTCATGTTTGCACTGATGGAGGATGATGGTTCACTGCTTAGGATTCAGCATCCCCCTCCTTTCAAGTCTCATTTGAAGCACCACCATTGCTTGGGCTGAGTTTCTCACTGACTTTGTCCATTACAGAGTGATGAGCATTCCTAACATCTCCTTGCATGGCCATTGAAGCAGCCATGATAAAACCACCCTCAGTTCACACAACTGCTCCAAATCACCCAAGTACAGACAAAGGGGGCAGAGACATTCAGCAGAAGAATAATGCAAGTATCAGAAAATCCTTCCATATAACAACCAGTTGCCCAGCTCATCATTGACCATTCCCACTCCTCTAGACCATGCCAAAGAAGTATCCAAAAGCCCAGCAAAAATGAGGGTGAAAAGCAGCATCCCTATTTTCCATGCTGGTGGCTGCAAATTCTGCAACACATAGAGGAAGCTGCAACAAGTTATAATCTGAAATGGCTGTTAGAGCAGCACCTTCCCTCATTCCCTGCTTACTGAGAGATGTGTGACATCCTCTACCCCCATCAGCCAGTGCCTCTGGCTGTGAAAATGACCTCAGAGAAGAGGTACCCAGGTAGTGCTGAACACACACAGTGTGTGTGTACTGCTGCCCAAGAAAACTGCGTTCATGAACGATGGGCTATTTTCTGCTACCACCCTCCCAACTTACAGCAAAAGGGGGTAAAAAAGAGCAGAGATAGAGGAGACCTTTGGCAGGCTCTCCTGCCCACATTACAGAAATCACCCCCATCCCATTTGGTCCCAACAGGTCTGCAGGAGTTCAGAAAAGGGATGGCATCCTTATGAGGAACAGAATAGTCACATAAGCTAGACAAGGAACCCCAAATACTCCTTGCCCTCCTCCAAACAGAACTGACAGTCCCATGCACACACACATTCATGGAGCACTCAGAAGAGACACCAAAGCAAAACCTTCATTCACCAATAAGCACTCGGGGACTCTTGGTGGTCTTACTCCCCCAAATTGTTGACCTTTGCTTTTCTAGGGTACCTCTGTCTGGAAAGACATCATCAGCCACCCATGGGGCACTGCCGGGGAAGAAGCGACAGTGCTGCGAGCAGGGTAGCGGGGCTCACACCGCGAGAGGGCTCGGGGTGCCAGGCATGGAGCCACCCTACCCGGGGAGCACAGCGTGTCCCAAGCGTCCGGGATGACGCCCGGCGTGGGGTGCTCAGGGTGCTACGTGCACCTAGGGATCTAATCCCTAACTGGGGTCCCTGCGGAGCCCAGGATTTGTGTCCTGGCTGGGTGCCCATCCGATCCCGGGGTGTCCAGGGCACCCATCCCGCTGCTGCTTCAGGTGCCGCGGGATACCGCGCGTGCCCGTCCTGAGGGGGATGCTCAGGGTGCTGGGAACGCCGGTGGCGCTCGGCGGGCCGGGGGCGCCGAGCGAGCCGTACCTTTGAGGCGGTGGTGGCGGGCGCGGTGCAGGCGGCCCTGGCCGCCGCGGGGCAGCGCGGGGATGCTGGAGAAGCGGCTCCCCATGGCGGCATCCGAGCCGGGCCGGGCCGGGCGGCACCGCGCAAGGTCTCTCTCCCCGGGGGCTCTAGCGGCGAGGGCGGAGGGCAGNGGGGGGGCCGCGCCGCCCCGCCCAGATGTGCCACCGCTGGCGCGACAGGTGGGGGCACGCGGAGCCCCTCCCGACCTCGCCCCCAGCACAAGGATGCCCAGGAGCACAAACCGCGAGGGGCAGACGCAGGGTCAGGGACATTATTCCCTTCCGTTGCCACCCCGGTACCTCCTGGCCCTAGGTACACCTGCTGGCCCTAAACCCGCTTCCCCGGCCTCCTCCTTCCGGAGAAGAAATTTGTGGCCAGCCCCGGAATCCAGGCCCTTCAAAGAAGCTGCATCAGGCATGTACACTCACCCAAGCAGACAGGCTGTGGTGGGATGCAACTGTCCTAAAGCAATTAGGATTCTCATGGGTACAAACATGTCAGATCCACACTCGGGAAGACAAAGATGGGCAAGCAGCTCCATGCACAGTCCTAGGGCAAGCGGACAAGGAGGCAGCTAGTCAGGGGCGAGTAGGTCTCTTTCTGGTGGTCCCTGACCAACCCAGTAAGTGGTGTGTGTGCCTGCAGCCGCTACTTTACTCAGCCCGGGGGCTCAAAGCAGTGGAAAGTTCCAGTCAAGCTCAAGAAAGTGGGGTAGGGTAGAGATGGGGTAAAGGGAAACACTTCACTGGTAGATCTCTGAAGGGTCAGGAGTTCACAATGGTGAAGTGCCAGCGTGGGGTACTGTCTGAACCAGTGTCCTCTGAAAGCTGCTGCGATACAAACACATCCCACGTGAGCTGGGACTGCCCTGTGTGGCTGCACCCCTCTGAGCAGAGCTGAGTCTCTGCACAGCTCTGTAATCAAGAGCATCAGTGCCACAGACACAAATTACTCGTACATGCCCAGGACATGCCCACATGGCTCATTTCTTGCCCTTAGAGAGAAGGTCCTGTGTTAATACCACACCAGACATGTGGCTTCTCTTCTCACTGCCCACCCTGGAGCCACCCAGGCCAATGAGGTGCTCCACAAAAGTAGCCATGACTCTACAGGATGAGAAGGTTCCCCTTGTCCCCACCACAGCAGCACCTTGGCTACAGGGGAATTTTTCCTGTGACAGCCACAACACAAGACCTGGAATTGTTCAGTTGGTACCACAGCAAAATCAACCCACAGCTGATGCTGTCTTGCATAATTGCATTACCTTCGTCTTTAAAGAGGACTACAGGCTCTGAAGACATGATTATAAGCTTCATCTAGAGTTTTAGTGGATGTTGAAGGCTGAGGGCATCTTCCATTCAGCTATGTCATGGCTGTAAAATGTGTTTTTCCTTCCCTTTGTAGAACAAAAACTTAGTTTTCAGCTTTTTTCCAAAAGGTGAATTTACTAATCTATCCAGCTACCTCCACCCTCCACTTTTCCTCTTCTCAGTAAATGTAAGAAAAGCCCTTCCTGGTCAAGGACCACATATGAACATTTTCACCCTGAAAACAGTTACTGCTGCAATTTCCTCAACCAGAGAGCCAAGAGACCCCCTGTTCTCTGAAACTACTCAAGTATCTAACTTTCAGAGGAGAAGGGGAAGGTTTTTTCTGAGGTTAAATAACAAAATTTTATAAGAAATATTGAGAATCTGAACCAAAATATGATGCTTAAATCCAGATGAGGATTTCTTTTGGTGTGTGTGATCCACAGAGCCAGGGTGAAGAATCATTACTGTCCTTCCCAGACTTCGATTGCACTATGGGTGAGATGTGCATCTTTTTTGCATCCTTTCTCGCATCCTTTCTCATTCTCTCAGAAGTAGAAAGGAAGAGTGAAGCCATGGTAGAGTGGGGTTGAAGTCTGGTTCAAACATGAGCCCTCTGTTCAGTTCTTCTTCTTTGGGTCCTGCTCTGGCCCCTTGTTGTTCCACCAGCTGCCTCCATATGCAGCTCAAGAGCAGAGGTGAGACAGAGTCACATCTTTGTTTAGATCCTTTGTGAACATGAACACTGTATTTCCAGCTAGCTCATTTTAGTGAGCCCAAAAAGAAACAAATGACCCTGATATGAGCTCAGTTGGTTAGGGCATGGTGCTAATAACACCAAGGTTGTGGGTTCAATCCCTGTAGGGGCCATTCACTTAAGAATTAGACTTGATGATCTTCATGGGTCCCTTTCAACCCAGAATATTCTGTGATTTGAGACACAAGACTGGAATGGCCCTTAGAGGGACAATTCCACCTCCTCATCATACAATACCTTCCATCATGTTGAACCTAATTGTCTCTAACCAACAACAACAAAAATCCTGTTCTTTCTCCATTTCTTTTCTCTAAGCTCTATCTCTGCCTGTCCTTGAATTGCAAGAGATCTTGAGCAATGACTGCCACTTTTCTGGGAAGTTTCACATTTAATGTGGCAGAAAGAGGTGTCAACATAAGGCAAATTATAATGGAAAGAGGCATTTTTCCATTGTATAAAAGAGATCTTGAAAAAGGAAAGGTACCGGTTTTGGACTGGAAGCATAGGGAACACCCATGTAATAGCAGAGGAAAGATTCCTGTGCAGTCATCCATTAAGAGACAGGCACTCACACATGCATCGTGCAGGCTGCTAGCTGTGTACTGTGTGATAGCTCACCACAGGGTGAACCTGTTCCCAGAAGGACCACGTGCTTTCTGCTTCTACTAAATCCACCCTGAGTTTAAGACACCAATTTAACCTCGGTGACATAGTGTGAATATTAAACTATACCCCAAATAGCTGGTGGGCTTTGTGCTTAACCACCTCCCTTTTCAACCTGGATAACCAAGGTAAAGCATAGTTCCATCAGTGGAAGGAGGAAGCCTTATAAGCCTGCTTTAGCAACATGTTCAGCTACCATGAGGGACGGGCTTTGCTTTGCCTGGCACAGCAGCCTGCAGCTGACACCATGGGGAAGAATGCAGAACAGCACCAGGGGTTTGTTGTGATTGTACCTTGGTTCACTTTATCAGTCTTTGAATTTTCTCCTTATATTGGTTGGAGAAGGAGTGAGAAGGAGGGGCTGCTTGCTGTCCTTGCCAACTTGTCAGCTTTTCCTGCAAAAAATGTTGAGCAGGGTGAGAAATATGCTCTGTGATCACAGGGGCCCTTGATAGACAAAACAGGTTCACACTGATTCTGGGTTTTTGCCTTTTTCCTGTGCTTTAGCAACAGGGAGCATTGAAACAGCTTGCCAAAACTGCAGGGCTTTCACACCAGCAAGTCAGGACTTTCCTTGCGTGTTAGTGATACCAATTGAATTGGCTAATTAGAGACATGCAATTCCTTGGTACCAGCCCTCTCAGGTAGTGGGGACCTGGTGCAGAGCATGCTGTGTGACAGAGCAGGATGAGTTCACAGTGACTTAAAACTCCACTCTCTGAATTTGTTCATGGGCACCTGACCTCCAGTTTGTAATTTGTGCTTAGAAGTCAGTGGGGACAATGCAGCCACTCCATGAATTTCATCTGAAGTTAGTATCAGCTAACATTGTGATTATAATTATGGACAAACACAAGGAGAAAGGCTCTGCACAGCCACATCTGCTCATGGAACGAAAGTCACGAAACCACCCATCAGTTCTCCAGCCGAGAGCTGGGTGCAAGGATGAGCTACAGCTGTTCAGCTCAGGCATATGTGAAAGACCACAGAGACAGCATGTGGAGTCGGATTCGTGAGAGGCTGGAGGGTAGCATCCACGTGCTGGATGTAACCAGGCAGATAATCCACTGCCAGGCTGGGTACACAGGGGTGCTTTCAGACTGCGAAGGGGGCAAGGTCAGATGAGTGCATTTGCATTTAAGGACTCCGGGTGTTTTGCAAAGGTCTCTAACTCAGTAACACTGTGCAGCAGTGAAGCAAATGTAGTTAAAAATTCCCTTTTTAAAGCCTATGTTTGTGCCTTCTAGGCACATCAGCCCTCAATGGGTTACACAAGAAACAGGTAATCACAATCATGGAATAATATGAGGAATCAGAAGAACAGGAGTAGAGACAAAGCCTGAGCCACCATTCCCTGAAAGGTGGGCAAGCACATCAGAATTCATATTCTGAGAGGATGCTCAGAGTAGGAGCTGTGACCCAAGGAATAAGTGTCATGGGATAAGACACAAAGCAGTGAGTGGGCACTAGCCAGGGCCTTTTGGATTTGAAACTCATGGGGTTCAGCAGCCTGGATCACTCACTGACACACAAGTGAGAGTGCTGAGAATGTGGCGCTTTAAGCATCAAAGGATCTGAGAATGGAAACATGCCATACATCCTTTCCAGAGCAAGGTTTGATACACTGGGCCCTGCTGACTTCACATACCCATTAATCTAATTCTTTCCCTTATATATTGAAGAAGGATCTCAAAAGCTGTTGCTTTAATTGCTGTAATTAAATGCCTGGCATCAGAACTTCAACAGATGTGGAAGAAAAAGACACCTATCCATGAAATGCACAGATCTGCATGCTGCAGGGAGAAAAGATCATCTGGGAGATATTCTTTGCATCTAATTGTTGGGCTAATCCCTAATTTGTGTATTTTAAACTGCCTGAATGAAACAGGCATTCTTGATGTTGCATGCATCATCCCAAAATTAAATATCCTACAGCCACTACATCAGGAAGGTTTACTCCCATAGTTGTCACCTTGGAAACTTATGAAAACTGGATGTAAGACTCAGATGGGACAGAAGTGAATTTGGTCTTATGAGTTAAAATAGGACAGGATGACAAGAGACCACTGTCAGTCACAGGTGAACAACTGTGTGTTTCTGTGTCTAACAGGACAACAGATTTCACAGCAGCAACCAGAAGAGTATGTGAAGATATTTCTAGAGATAATAGGTTAAAGTGAAGAAGGGAAAAAAGATATCTAGATATAAAGCCTCATAAAATGCTTAGTCCCAGACAGCAGTCAAAAAAAAAGCTGCCATGATAAGTGATCATCCAATTTCATGCTTTTTCCCTGAGAAAACTAAATCCCATGTCACCTCATACAAGAAATGTAGATACTTGTTTTATATGAGTGGGACAGGAAAGAAGTGTCCATCTTTTGTGACATACTGTAGAATGTGCAGAATGGGGAAAATGCTTTGTGCAGACATCTTGATGCTTTAAATTAATTCTGTTTGTTTTCTGACCTTTACATTTGCAGTTCTCCCATTCGTCAGCAATGGGTTCACATGAGAGAAGGCTTTTACATATTTTAGCAGCCATTTTGCAAAGTACTACTTAGGTATTTGTTATGAGCTATGCTCAAAGACAATCATCTGAAGACAAAAATAAAAACCAAAAAACAGGGGAAAACAAGCAGGCGGTTAGAAAATATTAATTTTTTCCACATACACCGTTCACATTTTTTGAGCTCTGACATGAAAGTACAATTATACTCTTGCAATGCCTCCGTGAGGAGGGTTTAAGTACCTTTTAATTCAAGTCTGTTGTGCTCCTCATGCTGGGAAACTCAGGGAGGCCTGTTGAGCCCCAAGTGTATTTCAGAGCAACCCCAAGGCTGCTTCCTCCCATAGCATAAAGCTTCAAGAGGCACATTTGTGCCATATCCCAATGGCACAAATCTCACCACTAAGCTGGGGCTTACATGAAAGGCCAGTACTGAACAGAAGATATTTCCAGGGGAATCAGCTCCTACCTATTTAAAGGGTCCTTTGATCTACAAGAGAAATCTAACAGGAATTTAGCACAGCTAATAGTCAAGCCTTTGATCTTCCCTTTGGAGTTTCACTGGCTGTCAGACAGCCTGAACCCCTACTTCCTGCAATAGGAGCCACAGATTTCTCCCTAGCACTTTACAGTGAATTTGCCACCTTCATAGATTGACCAGTGTTGCAAAGTTTTTTGTTCCTATTTATTTAACTTTTGGGGAACTTCTCCCTTGAAACCTTTTCTTAGATAATGGACCTTCCTTTCAGTCTCATATCTCTGTCAAGATGGTGGATATTGCTACTGAGGTGGCAGACATTCCACTGAAGCAGAACACAGACTCTGAGGGATATTTGCCTTCTAAAAAAGATCCTGCATTCTTTCCAGATTTAAATGGGTGTAAGTTAAAGGAGGGATATATCAAGACTTTGATGACTGATGCCAGTGCCAACCTCATATCCTATTTCTGCATCAAAATATTTGCTCTTAATTGAATTTACTGCACAAATTAACAGTGGAGGTGCCCAGATTTCTAAATGGGTCATTGCAAGACAACTTTACATCATGCTGAGAAGTCAGCATGCTTGAGGAATATTAAGAATAAAACCAAATATTTACTAAATGTGATGAGTTAGAGAAAAGGGAAGCATATTAAGGATGTTAAAGATGTTATTCTGAACCTCTACATGTGTTTGACATCCTCAGTACCTTAAATGGTGGGTTAGATTATCAAAGGCATCCAACAGCTTTGGTATATTGGTCAGTATTTCCTTTCTCCATGTGGCTCCAGGATACCAATGTATCTTCACAGGTTCCAAAGATTACAAGCTCCAAATAAACAGTAAGAAAATTCTGGGTTTTGATTTCCCAGTCTTCCTCAGTCTGCAGAGCCTGCACACAGCCAGCACCACCACACAGAATGGCACAAGCAGTATCAACACGGTCTTCCCACATCTGACTCAGCCTTAAACTGTCCATAGAAACAGGATGCGTTCTGTACTTGATCCTCCTGATAAGCTCTTATCTAAGTTAGTCAGACCCTGGAGCTGAACACCTCCCTCAGAAGTCCCCAAAAAGGCTGAGACTGCTCATTAATTCCCTCCTGGTCCACACAGGGAGTTCCAGGCAGATTGCAAGGAAATTGGCTGAATCTCAAAAAGATGACCTGGAAACTGCAGCAATAGCTTTCTCTATCCATTCTACAGAGCCCTGCTGCATGTCTAGCCTGCTGGTAGCATCTGAAGTCACCATTTCTCTTTGCTCCCTGATGCAAATAGTGGGAGCCAGTCAGCACGAACTCAGAAATGTGAAGTTTGGTATCATAAAGCTCCACTGACTCTCAATTTGTAGAGCATCTTGATGAGGAGAACTTCCCCCAAGAGAATGTCATGAACTGCTGCATTCAGCAAATCAGATTCAACTATCTCTTTTTCCAAGGATACAGTCTGCTCTCAGAATTGAGGATTAAACCCCTAGACAAATATTAGCCTTAATTTTGGTTTAACAGCCAGGATCAGATAGAATGAGTTTCAAAACTGTTCTCTTGAAATGCTCAGCTAAACCAGGGAGGAATATGGGAGAGCACAAGTCCCCAACAGCACTTATTTGAATAATCTTGCTGACAGATCTGTTCTTTTCTCAGAATTTCAAGTCTGCATAACAGATCACAATATGAAATCAGATACTGTCACTGGGCTCTGATAAATGGGGATGCAAGGACTAAATATTCCCTTTCCATATGAATAAATACTCCAATTCAAATGGCACCATTCACATTGTTCATGTTGTCACCAAAATCCTGCAGGCAGCATCACAGCCTAGTAACTGAGCAGCACCCATCATTATTCACTTCATGAGCAGATATAGATTTTCAGCTCTCATTTACTGACAACATGTTCCTGACATTATTATCTCTTCTAAAATCTTCTGCATGAATTATAGCTACTGGATTCAAAAGGAAATTTTGCATCTCTGCCTCTAAATTACTGACAATATTTTCAGTGTCTCCGAGACGTTTAGGGAACAAATTTCCCTTTAATTTTAAGACTGCAAACAAAGGAAAAGCTATTACACTATTAGGCTAATTGTTGCAATGCTTTATTGACTGTCAGTTAAAATCCTACAACTTCCAGTCTGAGTTCGCTGAGTTGCAAGTTCCATGTCAGCGGAGTCTCTTAGATACTTTTCTGTTTGATCCAAAAAGCAGAGAAGGTACTTATGAATTTTAGTTCCATCATTCATCCTTCTTCTGCACAAATGGAACTAGTCAAGGCCCTAATTACAGTCCTGCTAGCAGTTAAGGCCAACTGCCAAAGCTTTTGCTTTTATTTATTTTTCTTTTGCTTCTATTCTTTATTTCTTTTGCTTTTATTCTTTGCTTTTATTATTACAGTTCTTTTCTTCACTGTCTCCATTTCTGCAGTAGTCAAAAACCTTTATGATGGAATTTATCCTCATTTTAGGAAGGAATTCAATAGTAAGAGCTGGATCTGTAATGTTTCTGTCTACTTCCATGTGTGCTTCTAGCTAACAGAGCACATGGGCAATAAAACAATGATCATGCCAGATTCAGAGACTGAGAACGTGATAATGTGAAATAACCCAAAATGCAATCCCTGCCTTACACTTATATGGCTTAACCGTTCTGCTCTGCTGCCCAGGGTGGAAAGCCGTGGCTGTAAGCCAGCAAACATCCAAGTGAAGTCAGATCCAGGTGCTGTGTGTCCCCAGGACCAGAGAAGCCAGTTTGTGGTTGCTTTGCAGCCACTGTGTTCTGGCTTGGTTCCCCCCAGAATCATCTTCAATCACACAGAGATGATTTACTTCTAAGGAGCAAGGATGGTTCTTGTCAATGAGGCTGGGAAGGCCAGATGGCTGGGACATTGCAGGTGAACACCAGAAACAAGTCAAAGGCACAGAGCTGGGCTGAAGGTGGTGCTTCATGGCTGGGAAATTGGTGGCAAGAAAGCCTTTAGCAGCTGAGGACTCTGGCTGACAACAAGCCAGGGAGGGATCAGCACTCTCAGGAAGCTCCTCACTCACCTATGCTGCCACTCCATTGTTATTCCTGATGTGGATCCCAAATGTTTTCTGTGCTGTCCCTCAGAGTCACTACAGAACGTTACTTTGCAGAGATGGACTCTGCTAAATAAAAGTGAAAATGTAATGAGGTTTAGAGACAAGAAGGGAGGGGAGGACATGAGGGGGGACATGGGGGCCTGGCCATGAGAAATCTTGATGAAGGGACAGGGATTAATTTGCAACAGCACATTTAGTCTGTGTGTGGTACCAAAGCCAAGGCACTGAATTCCCCAGGAAGCCTTAACACAGAACAGTTCAGGGGCATTCAGAGCTCTTGGAAAAGGCCCATATCCAAAGCCCTGTTACAGCAGATAAACCTCAAGGAGCAGAGGGGTGGCTGTCACAACGCCACAGGATCCCACCATCCCACACAGTGTGATTCTAGCTCTTTGCTTTGGAAAGACAGGAGTAGTTAGGGATGTTACCAAAGGCAGCATGAGAAGATGATTATCCTCTGCAGAACACAAGGCACTGCAGGTAATTAGTGTCTGTGCAATGATAAGACTTTAGTTTGGAACAGAGGATATGAAAAATTGCAGTGTACCTTAGAAGACCATTTCTGCTGAGTCCATGATTGTTAGTATTAAGAAAGTTATAAATTGCAGTTCATAATCTTGTCTTTAAAAGGTATTTTGTGCTCTTCATGGAGGACCAGAATAGAGAGGGCAGTCTCTTTTGTGATGAACAGTCTGTCTCTGATGATGGCACATTTTTCTCCTTAGTTCTTTACACGAGCTTGTCAGGGTGTGGCTTGGGGTGGTAGTGATGGTGGTGCAGCTGGAATGGTTGGTGGGTTTTACCCTACTGTTTCTATAAGACTACCTGCTGTTTTGGAGGAAGTCTTTTGCTCTCCTGGAATTGCCTCTTCTAGGGGCATGCATTAATTACTCCTCACAATTATGTAGAGGGAGGCAGTGAGCAGGAACTTGACAGAGCCCAGCAATGCAGCAGTAAACCCACCTGCAGACATCTCCTCCTCCAGTCTTCCCTTCGGAAAGGTGTTAGAGCTTGAGCTTTTAAGCTTGGAAAAAAGTTCCAAAGTCAGAATGTGTGAGAGAGATGAAGTAAGAGTTGAGCAGAGAACGGAAAACTATCTTCAAGTCTAAACATCCTGAGATTCCTAGGATTTGTTCATTTCCCATTTATCATGGTCAAGCATAAGTGAAATCTGCCACAGAGATCATTCACAAGTCTATTGCCGTCACAGAGAATATCTGCTGCTGCTGAGAGACCCCCCGAGAAGGTTAAGTCAGGATGGTATTTTCCTGTGAGAAAGTCAGAATAATTGCAGATAACTGCATGTGTGTTCACAGCATTTCTGGAGACACCCAACACCATACAAATATTATAACTATACACAGAGAGGAAGATTAATGATGCGTGGGTGAGTTATAAACACAGATAAAAACAAGAGCTAGATGACAAGACAATTTTGTGAAACAGGACTCTAATTTTGCTGGAAGATGAGTTGCAGCTCCTGTGAAGCACCAACTTCTAAATGCTTCAGGGATGTGTGTTTTAGGTCAGGTGCTCCTGATATTAGTAGGAAAATGAAATGGTATTTTTATGTCAGAACATGGATTTTTAGGACTGGAGCTCACCTTTTACTCTGCAGACGAACTAATGGCAAGACAGCAGTGTGTGTGTGTACACATTCAGTGGGTAACAAACTCTCACAACTTCCATAGTATTTAAGCTGTTACCTGAACCCCAGATACTTGAGAAAGCTCCTTCATACCAAATAAGGACAAGAGCTATGAGAGAAGATATTGATATTTGCCTGGACTGTTAAGACGTCCTCTTCCTAAACAGTCCTGTTATCGCTATAACGAACCACCTAAAAGGACGGCCGCTCTCCAGCTGAGGCCCCCTGCTCCACAGGAGTCCACAAAACAAGAGAGATTTTTGCCTAGAAGAAAAGGCTTTTAGAAAAGCAGAGCAGCCAGGGGCAGAGAGATGCCAGAGCCGCTCAGCGCTTCTCGCGCGGGCTCCATCGCGGGTGACGGCGGCCGCGGCGGCTGCAGCTGCCGCCCGTGCATGAGGAGCGGCTGAGGCTCCGTCCCTGTCGCTGCGCCGCCGGGGCAGGGATGGCTGGCAAAGGAGGCTGTCAAAGGATGTGACTGCAGGCTTCTGATGAGAAAGAGATGCTGGTTTGGGGGAGTCTTGCAGAGAAATGCCACAATGAGCGGAGTTTTCTGTCTTTGACTCGCTCTGAGGCAAGTTCGGATTAGCACTGGTGCCTGAAGGAAACCTAAGACAAATCCAAATCCAAATCCTGACCAATTTAAATATTGATATATTTTCTTCTGTCAGAGACAGGGGGGTTTAAACCATCACTTCACATGAGACACAAGGCACTGGAAGAATAAATCTCCCACCTCGGAGGACCAAGGAACACTGAGACAAGATGAATTTTAACATTTGTGGAGAGAGATTGGGTTTTCTTGCAACAAGAAAATACCTGTAGTGTTTTGCTTATGATGTCTTCATACATACCTCGCTTTTCTTGGGAAACTCTGCTTCATGGATTCCATTCTAAATGTTGTGGTTCTTTTCCCCCTTTGCAAATCTTTTTCAAGGTCTACAAAAGATATTCCCCATAGTAACTAGTTCTACTTTATGGGTACCTCTGTATTTGCAGATATACCTAGAGGCAGATCTCAGGGAGGTTCACAGTGGACATTAGGAAAAAATTCTTCACTAGGAGGGTTGTCAGTCAGAATATACTCCCAGAGAAGTGGCCACGGCACCGAGCCTGACAGAGTTCAAGGAGCATCAGGATGATGCTTTTAGACACCTGATTTAGTTTTAGGTAATCCTGTGAGAAGCAAGGACTCAGACTCAATGACCCTTGTGGGTCCCTTCCAACTGGCAATAGTCTATGATTCTATAGTTTTCAGCAGAGAGGAGTGGATCCTGACCAACACCCAGCCCTGACAGTGGGATTACTTTTCTCTGTTACTTCTGCAGTTTATTTGCAGCACATAAGAAAGGCTCAACATTGCCCTAGCACATTTTCAGCCCAGAAAATGCCTGATGTCTGCTAAAACCTCATAAAGATTTGTAATGGAGATACACAAAAGAGATCAGCCCAAGCATCCTGCCTCCAGTCCTGTGCTCCAGCCTCCAGCATCACATCGGTGCTGTGGGAGTTCTGAGCACACCACAGCAGCTCTGGCAGTGCTGATCCGCCCGGCACCCACTTCCAGGGATGCTCAGCATTCCCGAAAAACCTCCCTGTTGCCTCTGAGTACTATGGGAAGGACAGGGGAGGGACGGAAGGCAGCGCCCGGAGGAGCCGCAGCACCGCTCTGTGGTGGCGGCTCCCTCTGCAAGTTAAGGACGAGGACACCAGCTCGCTCTTCTCAAACACACTGCTTAAGACCGATGCATCGCTTTTTGTGGCACCAAGAAAAGCTGTTTCCTCGCCGTTTCGAGGCTTTGTTCTGCTCCCCTCCTTCCTTCCCTCCCGCTCTAATCCCTCTGCATGCAAACACCCTTCACTCCCCAGTTTTAGAGCCCTCGCACCCCAGGATACACCAGTGATACTGGGATGCTGCTTCCCTATGCCTGATGGCATAGGGATACAGCTATGCTTAATCCTTCGAGCCAAATAAATAAATAAAAGCAAAATTTACCTAGAAATTTCTCTTTCTATCTTTACAAGTTTTTCCATTCCTGATACACAAATTAGAGAAATATAGGATCACTCCTTACAAAAAATCTGTGACATCAGTTTTCAGATATGACTTACCTAAGGGGTTTTGGTGAATTAATAACACAGTACAGAGAAAAGTTTTTACTTAAAAGCCATGAATCCAGCAGCTGAAGGATGTGGTCTCCTTCCCAGAGCAGTCACACAGGACAAAGATTGAGTCAGCCTTAAATCCAAATGGAGAGGTCCAAAGTCCCAGCACTGAGATGGGTTTTGTCACTCGACTTCCATTTCCTTCTAAACACTTAAACAATCTCTATAACATCTGTGCAAACTGAAGACGAACTGATCTCTCAAGAAAAGTTTGTTGTCAGTGGTTTTCATCCTGTAAACAGTGGATTCCCCAGGGCTGGAGCATAATTTTGAGTGTGAAAAGAACAACAACAACAAAAAAAAACCTAGCTAAACATCAGTAGATATGTGAGCATTAGCAAATCAGGAAAAAGTCTGAAAAATCACTAAGCTGCAATGTTTAGAGATCAGTCTGTTTTCTTAATTCTCCACCTTGTTCCCTAATTCCCTCTTAGCTGAGAAGAGACTCTATCTCAAATGATGTCACTGCAGCATCAGCTCCAAGCCAAGCAGATAAATGGCCTTACAAAAATCCCTCTCAGTCAGAATTGGTGTGAATTAGGTCAAGAGTGGGATAATGCAGAGATCAGGAAATAAAACTTCTAAGTAAGCCAAAAAGCAAAGTGCTAATGGCCAGGACAGCAATATATAATGAGCTCTTAAGAAGAACAACACGTAACTAAGGCGTATATGTCCTCACTGGCAGTCAGCTGCATGTTGGTGCTTTAATAAAGTTACAAGGCAGAACACAGGAGTATCTAATCTCCAGAGAACATCATTAGTGAAGACAAACTACATTTTACAACGCTGCCATTATTTTTGCTAGCATCTCATTAATCATTTAATGGTCATTACTCATTATTTGCTTAGCCTGGACAGAGTACACAGCTGTGCAAAAATACTCACAGAATCACAGAGGGTCCCTGCCCCATGGAGTCAACAAAGCTGTAATTTGTCACTGCTGCCAGTGACTATCAGAAGTTTGCATAGGAGGAAATACTGCCTGTGTCCATCTTCATGGGCAGTTGGAATGGAAGTTGACTTCTGCTGTGATAAATTGAAGATGCTGAACGATTTCCAGGCAGTGAGGAGTAAAATCTTCT
Organism: Tichodroma muraria; assembly: GCA_013390105.1. NCBI lineage: Eukaryota > Metazoa > Chordata > Aves > Passeriformes > Sittidae > Tichodroma > Tichodroma muraria. The sequence continues at coordinate 956 of WAAG01013019.1, read as the reverse complement.
GTCAGATTTGGAGAAAAAGAAGGGAATCATCGTGCTCTGCTTCCTCAGATACCAGCGAGGGACTGGACCCCCAAACTGTTTGAAAAAGGCCACAGAAGATAAAGCTCACTTGCAACCTGCTGGTGAAGTACAGACAGGCTCTCAGGGTGTCTCCCTGTGGGCCCAAGGGTTAGCAACAGGCTCACTTGAGCTGCAGAGGAACAAGAAACTGGTCTGCAGGCACTGCTGCTGGGAAAGGCCATTTACTGTGGCAATGGCCTTCACTCAAACACCAGATGACAAATTTCCTCTAAGCTTTGGAAAAAGCACTGACCCTTGTCCTCTGAATAAATACAGCCAGGTGGAAGGGGTTTTCCAGTTCACCAGGTGAGAGGTGCCCAAAACAGAGACTGAACTCCCATGGTGGCCTGGGACATCATGGGTGCTCCCACATCACAGGTATGTAACATTTCACCAGTGACTTTTACTCACCCTCCCAGTACCCAGAGAAAGGGTTCATGTGGATCAACTCTTAACTCTGTAAAGGGAAACTGAGGCAAGGAAACACACTGCTTGGTACCTGCTCCTTGTGGCCATACGGTGCTTGTTTTAACCAAACACCCTGTGGAGGTAGCATCCCCATGTGGCAATCAATGAGCCAAAACATTGGGAAAAAGACACATTCAGAACTAAACTCGTTTCATAGCCATGTCCTGCAGTCTGTGTATGTGCTGGGCCAGTTCTGCATCCTGATTTATCATCCAGCAGCAGAGGCACAAAAATGAGCAGGGTGATAACTCAGTGACCTGTGGTGCTCGGGGGGTACCCTGTCTGCAGCACCCACTCAGAGCAGGACGGTGCCTCCAGGTGGGTGCCAGAGTTGCTGTGCATTTTCGGATCAATTGTACAACCCCATGTTTTTAACAAGGGAAAACAAGTCCTTTTTTTCTTTTTTTGTGCTTTTTGTGTGTGTGTGT
>WAAG01013015.1:0-14502 GCA_013390105.1 Tichodroma muraria | reverse complement strand
AATCTTTTATTAATGGACAAAAGAAAAATGTTTTTCAGAAAATTCTGGGCTCATTCTTGTACATGCAGACTACCACAATGAGAAGAGTTGCCAGCTCCTGCTCATTTTTCTGGAAGATTCTAATTTCCAAAAACATGTGTCAATGTGTTGCAAGACTTTGGCTATGATTTTAGGATCCCATCCTAAAAATGTCCTGCTGGGTGAAGACTAACCAGCCTTAACACCACAAGGCTGGATTGAGTCCCAATACAAATGCTCAAACTGTTGAATTACCTCCAAATATTTATATTTAAAAATGTATTTCAATAAAAAAAAGTGTATTGTTTAGTAACATTTTCTGTGGAATTGCCCAGAAAGATAAATATAAAGAAAAAAATAATTTCCTGCAAGGTCAGTATTGCTGAGATGAATACATATCCTTGTTTATTATTTCTGTTTCAAACTGCTTCATTCCTCTGTAATAACTTTTTCTGGGAGATAAATCTAATCTCCAAATCCTTCCTACTGAATTGTAAACAAATCAGATAAAATAACTACAAGCTAGTTTCATTCACAAACAGAAAATGGAGATTTTAAAACATATAATTGCGTATCAGGCCAAAGAAAATGAAATACATTCCTGAATGCTAGCACAGGTCTTTGTTTCCAATTCCTCATTCCAGATGAAGTGAGTTAGCCCAGATTTTCTGTTTGAAGGCATTGGTGAGATGCTTGGTTAAGGGACCAAATATTGGACATTGGATGGCTTTCATGTCTTGCTACCTGATCTGCACTCACCAGCTTTATATAAAATTCTGCAAGAATGAGTATTGCAAACATTTCAAATGTTCCTCAGAGGTGGTTTTCCTGAACTCAGTCTGTGGGCTGGGGGCTGAATTTTACTTTCCTGAGCCTGAAGGCAATATTTGGTCGTGGAAAACGAAGAGATGCTCTTCTTAAAATTTCCTTGAGATTAAATTGCAGCATCTGCTCAAAATACTGAGGGAAGTTTGAACCAATGAAGTTACTGCATTTCCAAAAATACCAGGATCGCAGAAAATACACAGTTCTTCTGGTTTTGGTGTGTGTGTGTGTGTGTGTGTGTGTTATGTTTTAATTGCTAATTGAACAAAAAGTAAAATTTCTTTCAGCAGTTCCCAAAATGAGGTTCTAGTATCTCTCATGAACTGCCTTTGACTTCTATACTCCATTGTATATGCACAAGCACACATGTGAATAAACTTGGTATCTAAGATATCCTTCACTTTCCTCCCCAGATAGTACAATATCTTTTGACAATTCCTGCCCCCAAATGTATAAAAATATTAAAACCAGCTGTATTAAAATAACTGGATGAAAAAGATGGCAGAAACTTTTTGATATCTTGGCAACATAATTTTGATAAAGGTTATTTCAGTTTCACAGCAGTGGACCTCAAAATAATAATAAAAATTATTTTCAAGGTTCCAATTTCTATAGTATTACCCTAAAATTTTAATTTTAAACTCATATTTTTATAAACATTTCTTTACAATTATTTTTCATTCACTGGACATGGAGAGAAATGTCTGTTTATTTATAGAATGTAATGCATATGTCAGCTGAGGTCTCAGCCTCTCAAAAGGAAAACTTCTCATGTCTTATGAACTCATAATAAGGTTTAAGATAAAAGGATTTATTGGGCATACTTTGCAAATTTGAATCCCTGTCTTAAAGGTGGTCTGCAAAAATTGTCTCTGGTTTTCTAAAGNCTGCAAAAATTGTATCTGGTTTTCTAAAGCCGTGAGCCCTTTGTGATGATGCTGCTGGCTTGTATGTGCTGTCTACCATTTGCAAAAAAATGGGATTTGAGGAGAAGACTTCTGGGGGGGGATTGTTTGGGGTTTTTTTCCCTGTTAACTTAAAAAAACCCTCAATAAATATAAACTCTTACTTTCTTTTGTATAATCATTATTTTGAAAAATAAGGATGTCATCCGTTAATACCTTTTTTCAGATGTGATGCCAAATATTTTTCAAAAGGCCTCCTGAAGTTAAGTAACAAAACAAAAAAGGCTGTGAAAACCCAGAACTTCTTCATTAGTATAAGAGAAAATTCTTTCTGTTCTGAATAGCTCCAGTTTCACTGCCTTTGATCTCAGGATGTCACTTCTGATGTACAATATGTCACTATTCTACTAATCTTTTCAGACAGACTTTACAGACTGATCATATTATAATAAAAGGGATATACCTCTTAGCTGCAACCTCATTAAACCCCATGTACTATTGAGAGGAAATTTTATTGTAGCTTGTGTTATCTAGCAAAGAAAAACATAAAGGAAGAGCTGAGGTTTCCCAGAAGTATCTAACACATTTGATTCAATTACTCAAAAGCCTGTCATGAAAACTGGCCACAAAATTTTCCAAAGTACAAAACTTTTGTTCTAGATATCTGTAAGCTCCTAGAATCTTAAAATCCAAATAGGATCAACCAGGAAAAATAAGTAATTGCTGGACCAATGGAAGAGAAGAGCATTTTAAAGGATGTGTGTTTAGCTTTAAATGAGATCACTGGTGAGGGGAAGTCACACGGAAAAAAAATCTTGAAGGAGGAATTCATTCGTCAGTGCCTAATAGGGTAAAGTTACCACTGACATCTTCCCCATGTTTAGAATATTTCTGTATTCCATGGATTCTCTTCTTCTTAGCAAGGCCAAAACTACTACTGTGTTCTTTGCGGATGGATAAATTGATGGAATCCTTCCCTTTTTGAATCAGCCATTTTCATAAAATTTCTGGCAATTTAGTATCTATCTTTCTGCAGTAATAGGATAGTCTGGCTTTTTGGGGGTTGTTCTTGAATGCAAAAAACTTCCCTTGTTATATGATGCAACATATAAAAATCCACTGTAAACAAATTAAAAATAGAATTTAACAAAAATATTATTCTAGATATAAATTTTTTAAGTGATAAAATCTATTTATACTGTTCCAAGAATACATTCTCAGGCCTAGCTTTATTTTAAGCATCAGCCTTAGTTATATGATCCTATATACTGGCAAAGGCAACAACTTAAAATCTGTATATCCTTTGCTTTCAGAGCTCAGCTGATATTTCTGTTTTCATAGAGAGGGTGAGGCACACACAAGAATAAACTAGTAAAACAACAATAACAGAAAAATAGTGAAATATTACCTATTATATCCAGTTTTCTATATTTTACTGTTTCTGTTTTTGTATGATTTTGAATATAAATACTTACATAGGAAATATTTTGGGTTTGGTAGAATCATTATATTGGCAACCAGACATGGATTACTTTGAGACTGATCACTTCCCTTTCTTCTCCAATGACCTGCTATGAGAAGAATAAAGACCACATTGCACCTTGGAAGTTGCAATTCAACCAGGTAACCTGGCTGATAGAAAAGAATGAAAACAAAATATATCTGAAATGCATTTCCTAAGTACTAAAGCTGCAAAGTATTCAGAAGGGAAGACTAAAGATTGCTTGTAACTTTCTGTTTACCTTCTGGGCGTGTGCATTACAATTCAGACCTTCATTTCATGATGGTATTTTCCCCCCAGTTATCTATCCTTCATTCAGTTCATGTACATAGAATAACTTCTATTTTATTCAGTATGTGACCTTAGACATCTTACTTAATTCATGCTATCCAAACCCTCCTTAGAACAGAGATTTGTCAATTTTCTTGATGGTTGTTCTGCTGTGCTCAGTGTTAGAGTATTTCACAAATATTCCATTTCACAAATGGAATGGATTAATTTTCACAGCACCCAGACGAGGTGGTACATTATTAGCCCTTTGTAGGGACCTAGAGATGAAGACCAAAAGGTGACTACATAATTTTGTGTTCCAAGCCAAAATGCCTGCAGCCTAATTGTTTAAGATTTCCTATGGTACTTTCCAGCAAACTACAAACTGCAATTTTAAAATGCTCTGGTGGGAATGCTTCAGCCAGTCCCAATGAACTCAACATCGAATGTCAGGCAGAAGCTCCCAGAAAGGCACCTCTCTCTCACCAGCATCCTGCAAGGGCTTTCCAGTGCCTATCCCTCGTCCCCACACTGCTCTGCCTGGGACCCTCTCTCCTGCCTGGCACAGCAGCCCCCTGCCTTTGACATGATTATCTGGACTCCTGTGGGAGACAGGGAAGCCAGACTGAGCTCCAGCCTCTGTGGTGCCACTTAATCCCACTGTACCTCCAAGGGCCTCTCTGCCTCTACGGGCTGCTGCAAGAGGGGAGCTTCCTTTGTGGACTCAGCTTTTCTGGGGGACAGCATAGAGAGAACTTCTTCGACATCCTAGGCTTCAGGCCAGGCCTGCCAACACGCCCTAGGTGTGTCATCTTCTGGGATGTGAATGCCAGCACCTGCAGGAAGCCTTCATGCCTGGTTAAAGCAAAAAACCACGTCAGAACCTCACAGGGCCCCTCAAGGAGAGCAGCTGGGCAACCTTCCACGGCCTTCTGTGAATGTGGGAGGTCTCTGGGAGATAAACCATTATTACACTAGCCAGGACAGAGCACTTCTGACCTCCCCAGTGAGTATAGAAAAAGAAGCCCTGATAATCATCTGTAAATATTAATTGAGGCCTTTGCTTCTACCAGGAAAGTACTTTCCTCTGTTACCTAAGAAAACAAAACAAACAAGACACCAAATCCTATCTCAAGCCTCCCCTTTCTTGTAGTTCAGCCTTCAGCTCAAAACAAGGGCTCGTTTTATCCCATAAAACTGAATGAATAGAAAAAGATCAGGCAACCCACTCTTGACTAGGAAAATAACCAAATGAACTCCAGCACCTCCAGCATGCAATCATCCAGGCTCATCCCCCAGGCTGTTCTACATGTACAAACTCTTGACTGCCATCATCATTCAGCTTACATGGCTCTGGTGTCAGCAGTGGCATGAGGAAGATCTCGGACCTAAATGTTCCTGTGATAAATATAACAAAGGGTCCCAAGGGAATTCGTACACCTTGTTATCAGAATGTAAGCAGTGAAACAGAGAAGAAACCAGTTTAAACTTCATATAAAGAAATGGTCTTCCCCTCTCTGATGTGGTGAAGTCCCAGGACAGAGCCAACTGTGATAATAATTCTAGGACGAGCAAGGGAAGAGAATTTTTGGGTGGAAAGGTAAAAACAGCCAGGTGTTTTGACCAGAGCCACAGCAAAGGAGAAATCCTCGCCCTGTTGTCTATTTCTGTAGCACCCTGGAGCCTCCACAGGTGTGTGTGGGACAGCTCCCACCAGCCTGGGAGATGCCTCTGGGTGGGCAGGAGAGTCCATGAGACTTAGGTCCTCAACAAAACACTTGTGCACAGGGCACCTTTTCACATTTTGTTGTATTTATCTTTTGAATGGTTGACTTCTCAACCATTAGATTGCTTAAGTTAACTTTGGATGTCATGTCAATTTCTGAAAATGGTCAATTAACATCAGCTCATATTATTCCTCTTAATATAGTTCAAGTGTTTGTCATGGATTTCACCATGTTTTTATGTAATGTGTCCAGGATTCCTTGTTTTGCTAATTATGCATTATTTTTGTATAATGACCTGAATATTTTTTTCCTGTTTCTTCTGCTTCTTTCTTATGTGCTTCATGCAAATTCTCTCTCCCCCTCGCTCCCATGCCTTTACATTTTCTTCCATACAATAGGTAAATGGAGAGAACAGCAAAACCTTCCTAATGTTTTTAGTAACACCATGATGAAAGAGCAATTGCAAGGAAAGAACAGCTCGAGCTGTGCAGGTGTGGACTGGAGCATACTGAGTGTTAATAAAATCTCAGGAGACTTACCCAGTTATTAAATACTGACAAGTTTCTATTGCTGACTGATTTTTTCAAAACTTCATGCACATATTTTGGAAGATTTACTTAGGAATGAAGCCAAGATAACCCTACAAACCACAGAGGTCCCCTAATTTCATTCAGTGGAATGAAATGTGATTGTTTTAATGTGCAATTGTTACATGCACACCTCCTACTCCCACTCACAACCCTCCCAAGCCTGTCAAAGTTTGAGTTATTTGGATAATGCCCTTAACAACATACTTTACTTGTGGTCAGCCCTGAAGTGCTCAAAACATGTTTTGTAATGTTACTTCAGCCTTATCATCATGACATTGGTGGGCTTTTAACAAGTAAACCTACTGATCTGCAGTATTTCTGCACTTTTTATTAAACAGTTCATAATTGCAGTTGTGTATGACAAGGGAAGTGCTGGAACCATTTCTTAGAGTGTTACAAAATAATATCAAGTTAGTTTTAAATATTTTCTGTGTACTCCTGTTTCATTGGAAATTGGCAAATTACGGATTCTTGGGAACAGTAAGTACCTTTTTGAGGAATAATTAAATTAAACGAAAAAACGGCAGTCAAGATGTTAAGAGCTTCACAGTTATGAATAAATTTGTTCCATAACTGCTTGAATATGCTTAGCATTTTGGAGACTGCAGTGGTGAACCCAGATTAGATGGCAGCTCAAAACAGGAGCAAAATAAAGCTTTTTGTACTGAGTCTGGAAAACCAACATCGTTGAATACTTCAAGAAATCAATCTTCTTCCCATTTCAAGAGTACTGCACTCAGTTCTCTCCTTGGGTTTGCTCTGCATTGGTTTAACCTCTAGCTGATATTTCTGGGTATCAAACCATTGCCATCAAACCTATACAGTGTCAATGAACTAAATGACATTGCCACGTACATATTTTTAATCAGAAAAATATTCATGTTGAATATTTCTATGCTTTATGAACAGAGAATAATAAGCTTTATAAATTTATTTAAAACTTCCCAGAGAACACTACTGTAGAGATATAACTATCTGATTAATTTTGCATAATTATTTAGTGCTTTTTGAATTATATATTTTAAAAGTTTTTATAAACTTAATTGGTTCACATAATCTTTCCTAATATTTTTTTTTTAATTGCAATTAAATTGCATGGAAATTTTACACAGATATTGGTATGCTAATACCTGTAAATTCCATGTTAGTTTGAGGGAGTAAAAATATTTTTAAGTCTATAGTTAAGTCTACAGAAGCTTGGCCTTAAATGTCTGGTTTCAGGCACATTCTTATGGAGGAATCATGCATTTCTAATTTACTACAGTCAGTCTGGTCAATGTTACTCTAGTAGTCCACTCCTTTTGATCTTTCCACCTCTACACTAACCCTGAATACATGTGTGCCTCATGGAAGGGCTTGTTTATTTGTTTTAAGCTGATGGAATACTTGAAAACATGCATATTAAAAAAAAGGTGTCTGCAGTGTCATGGCAGAACACGAATGTGACAAATTGGAAATGGTTCTGTATTTGTAGGCACAATGGAGCAGCTCCAGCTCCAGGTGCCAACCAGCAAGACTTCAAGCAGTTTGTCTCACTACCTGTTCCAGTCCTGAGTGCTGGGGTGAGAGTGGAGTGAGGGATGCAAGAAGAAGAGGATGTAGAGGAGCAGGAGTGTGTGTTCACAGTGTCAGTGAGAAGTGGTCTTCTCCTGGGAAAGCCAGCATTGTGGCTACTTTTCATGGCCACATGGCAAGCCAAGGCTTCAGTCTTCACCATGGGTCCAGTAATACCAAAAAGCAGAGCTCGAGCAGTGGACTCAAGTTTTGAGAGAACTAATGATTTTTATGAACTGCTTCAAATAATTTTAAAGCACTTTCTGGAGTTCAAGAATGTGCCAAGCTGTTTCTCCATACACAACCAAGGTGTTTTGTTTTGTTGCCTTGGTGAAGGTTTATATGAAGACATATGCTATCTGGCCCTAAAATTTTTCTCTCACAGCCTGCCTGAAATCAAAAGAGGGGGTGTAGGAAGAAGGCAGGAATTAAAGGGGATGGCTAAAGGGGAATTAAGTATATGTCCTGAAGTAATATTAGACGGTTTTGTTCGGAGAATTATTTGCAGAACGTCAAGCTATAGAAAATCCTTCTCAAAAGAAAAAAAAACACAACGAAATAGATATCTTGGATTGCTGACTGCTAGTGGTCATTGGTTGCTGTTTCGTTAGTTGTATACTACGTCTCTTCTGACATTTAGTGTAGAGTAGACAACATTTTCAGATGCTCTGAAATATTAATGCGGAATATATCAAGAATCATCTGCAAAATCTCAGGGTTGCATTGTGAGACTGTAAAAGAAGTCAGTGTAGATGAGCACTAGTGAACTGTGTAAATTCACAGCTACAAGGTGTTTCTACAAGGTGTTGTAATTTAGATTAGATGATAGAAGGAAATTCTTTACTGTGAGGAAGGTGAGACACAGAATATGGTTGTCTGGAGGAGCTGTGTGCGTCCCATCCCTGGAATTGTTCAAAGCCAGGCTGGAAGAGGCTTTGAAGTACTCGCTCTAGTGGAGGGTGTCCCTGCCCAGGGCAAGAGAATTGAAACTAGATGATCTCTAAGGTCACTTCCAACCCAAACTCTTCCATGATTTTATGATTTAACTACCTTTCTGGTCTTTGTGTTACAACTGTAACAGGGAGTCAGAAAGAGTCCAGCAACAGTCTGAAAACGTCTTATGTTTTTCTGAGGGAAAATTATGTTCACCTGGAGCTAATGTAACATTGGACAACTTTTTGCACATGAGCTATTTATTAGCTAGAAAATATGTTTTTGAATAACCCCAAACCACTTATAATTCCAGACTGACATCAGAGTGAAGTTTTTAATGAAAAATATTACTTATTATTCTCTAATAGCATACTATAAAAAGCTATTACTAACTTATTTTCTATTTATATTAAGATAATCTTACCAAAACAGTGAAAGAGAAATCATCAGTTTGAATCACAAAATAATAGAAGAGGTTGAATCCTTCGGTACAGCAGTTAGGCTTTTATCCAAGGAATGAAGAACATGTATTTTCTTTTCCTCTTTAGAGATCGACATCCACCTCTCCCTCTCTCCAAGCATCTCCCTGCCCTATTCATAGCCTGCCACTAACTATACTGTATTAATCACAGAAATGATGTCACTGAAACATGACCACACACAGGAAGGGACAACAGCCACCCTGTGAAGTCAGTCTTTGTCTCAGTGACAATATTGATATTTTATACTTCTTACAGAGTAGGGCAGGAACATGGTGAGAAATTTGGGAATCTTTCAAAAACAGCACAAGAGCCAACCTTAGAGCTCTAACCAAGTGTGATGACCTAATTTCATCGTACAGAGCTCGGTGTCACACTCATATTTTCTTTACATCACAGTTGAAGCTGAGGGCTGATATTCAAATGAAACATTTTTTGGATAGTTAAAAATATATAATTTAGTTTTTTTATGTTAAAGATGGAAAGATCATAAATTTTTGTCATTTATTTTTCCCACTGATTGATTGATTTTATGAGATCTACAAAGAAATAATTATGCTCACTGTGAACATTTATATCATTGATGTCTTCCTCACAAGAGCAGGAGAGGCAATCATAGAGAGAACTGCTTTCAGGAATAAGCAATTACCTTCAGTTCAAAAACTGAAAAACAGCTACAAGGAACACTGAGATTGCAACGTATATCACCTAAGGAAGTTGGGAGGAAAAAGTGATGTATGCTGTAATTTCTGGCCTGAGTGCCAGTGCCATTTTCTGGCCTTTCTCCAGTGCTCTAATCCATATACTACTCACCAGACTGTTTATTCCTTTGTTAGTGAAATAGCTGCAAAAGGATTTTGTCAACCAGATTAACAACACAACAAATTAGCAGCATTTGTATTACATTTGTATTTTCACAGCTCCCATCAAAGCAAGATCATCTTATCATGCTAATTGTACAAACAAACATTTCTGATCTCTAGAGCTAACAGGCTGAATTCAGACACAGTGAACCAATAAAGTAAATGGAGATTGGAGAAGAGGACAGAAGGGAAAAAATGATAAGGATACTTAGTGGAATAGATCATGTACATGCATAATTGAGGCTCTATTTATAAGGTAGGATTAAGCATGAGATACTAAGGAGGTTATTAATCCCTGCTGGCCAGCTGCAGAACTGTTAAAGGAAGGACAACTTTGTCTTTAAGGAGAATGTTCCTGCACCCCACTGTGTTGCTGAGTGGTATTTTATAAATGCCACAGGGTTTGTGCAGCTTCTTAATTCTGCTGGTCTTACCTCCTTGAGTCAGCTATGCTGATAATGATAAAAGTCATACTTCTTATGGCTATATATACTCTTTATTCTTCTTTAACACTTTCCCACCCCACACTCTACATGGAGATCATTTGACATGTCAGGATAGAACAAATAAATTAAAGGTTTTTTTCTCTTTACTTATAGGATTTTTCATAATTTCTGCTTTAGCAGTTATAAGAACAGCTCTAAAAGCTGTTATAATAAGAAGATATATTACATAGAACCATAGAATGGTTTGGGTTGGAAGGAACTTTAAGGATCATCCATTTCCAACATTGCCTCTATTGACAGAGACACCTTCCTTTAGACCAGGTTGCTCAGGGTTCCATCCAATCTGGCCTTGAACACTGCTAGGGATGCAGCATCCACAACCTCACCATCCTTACAGTAAAACTTTTTTCCAAATATCTAATTTAAACCTGCTTTCTTTTAGTTTGCATGCACTCCCCCTTGCCTGTCACCACATAACCTTGTAAAAAGTCCCTCTCCAGCTTTCTTGCAGGCTCCCCTCAGGAACTGGAATGCCACAATTAAATTACTCCAAAGCCTTCTCTTCTCCAGGCTGAATGGTTCCAATTCTCTCAGCCTTTCCTTGTAGAAGCCGTGCTCCATCCCTCTCATCATCTTCGGACTCACGACAAGAGGTCCATGTCTTTCTTCTTCTGGGCACCCCAGAGCTGGATGCAACGTTCCAGCTGGGGTCTCACTAGAGAGGAGCTGAGGGGCAGAATCCCCTCCCTCCCCTGCTGCCCACGGGGCTCTGGATGCAGCCCAGGACACGGGCGGTTTCTGGGCTGGGAGTGCCATGGCTGCCTCACGTCCAGCCTCTCACCCCCAGCACCCCCAAGTCCTTCTGGGCAGGGCTGCTCTCAATCCCTTCATCCCCCAGCCTGTGTTGATAACAGGGTTATTCCGTTATCAACAGGGTTATCTGGGTTACTGTCCTGACCCAGGTACAGCACCTTGCACTTGATCTTATTAAACCTCATGAGATTCCCGTGGGCCACTTCTTGAGCTTGTCCGAGTCCCTCTGGATGGATCCCATCCTTCAGGTGTGGCAACTGCATCACTCAGATTGGTGTCAGCTGGAAATCTGCTGAGGGTGCAGCTGATCCCTTCTTCTGTGTCACCGATGAAGACATCAAATAACATTTCCCCAGTACGGACCCCTGAGGGACACCACTTGTGTCATCAGGTTTTGAGCCACTAACCATTACCCTCTGGTAGTTTATTACTACAGTAATAAACACATTTCAGTAGTAAAGACTTTGGATTGAGATCAACCAATCTCCTCCCTTCTTCTTTCTTCATGAAGTTTAATCACTCCTTATCAACTCCCAGCTTTGGGAGTTGCTGTTAAACATTGCTCCATGCAATTTTCCATTTCCTCTGTGTCCCTCTGCCCAAGGCACAGATGCACAGCCCTCCTTGGGCTGCCACTTCCACAGCCAGGGAAGAGCGAGAGGTGACTGTGGGGCTGGACTGAGCTGGCAGGTGTTGTGCAGCCAGTGTGTTCACAGGAAACACAGCCATGTGTGCCTGACTGGATACTTTCCTGACAGATAATTCTGCCTTGGGTTACCATAGCTGCCTCTGTGCTGATCCTGGAAGACAGATCTCTCCCTTGTTTTAGTTCACACAAGCCAGGACCTGAATACCACTAGAAATTAGATGCATCAGTAGCAATGAGTGGCAGGGAGGTTCACCTCTCATCTTCCCTCCACCCTTCCCTCATTTGCCACAGTGGTTTTTGAAATGTTTTCTAGGCTGGTATAAACAAGACAAATCTCTCCCCAATATTCTGATATACTGCTGATAAGACGTTCACACCCTATGAGCTGTCTGCTGCACAGGGAAAGATCAGCTCAGAGCGAGTGTTTGTACCTTACAGCAGAAAAGCTGCTGGTTGGTGGGCAGTGAATTCACGGCTGGAAAGATGTGCAGGAGCTTCAGTCCCTCTGCATCCCACTGGGAGGGGCTGCATGTCTCATCTGCTGAGTAATTAGTGCTCGGCACTGGGATGCCCTCAGGAAAGCCATGAAAGAGAAGCCAGTGGAAGCGGAGATGAATATGGGCCTCTCCTGTTCTCATGCTTTTAACGTGGCTTCTGCAGATACCAGGTCAGATACCAGGCCAGACAAATCCTTGGTCTGAGTAGGGCCATCCTTGCATTTCTATGGCCCTGTTAGCTATCATCCTATATTCTTATATTAGGAGAGTCTTCTCAAGTCAAAAACCTTCTATCTTCTAAACATCATCTATCTCACTCCTCTCTCCTCCACTTTCTTAAATGCACCTCTCTTTGAACTTCAAGCTTTTGGGCAATCTTAACGTTTTTTTCCATCTCTGTTTTCACACTGGCCCAGGTCCCTTGGGACTAGACTGGAAATAGTCAAAATTCTATGAGAAAGCCTTTTCTCTGGCTATTTACAGCTTATCCAGAAGCAGAAAGAACTTTGAAAAAAATAATGAAAAACCAGTTCTTACTGGACTATCTAACCCAGTTTAGCAGATAAACCAGATTCAAATAGCTCTATAAATTATCCAGACTTTTGGCTAACTTTTTCAACAGTTTGTGGTTTACAGACCACCATCTGTATTTAGTATCAATGTTATGACATCAAGATTTGTTTATTTACTGGGTTGCCTACATGGAAGTAGATTTTACCTTTCTTTTTGAACACAGTGAATTTTACAGTCAATGAGGAGAGACAGGTGCTTAACTTACACGCTTTGCATCTTCTTCTAGAACCATCGGAGCTAACACACTGGACTTGGCCTTCTGATTTAGGCACCTACTCCATGCCTAAGGTTTAGAATACTGAATACTCCCTTCAACTTCAAAGGAAAAAAATCTTGCCTCAAAACAGGAGATTTCACTGTGGAAAGTCTTAATATTGTGGTTACACTCATCAGTAAAACTTGCTTTTCAGGCCATAAGCAAAGTTAATTGTGAAAAAAAAGAGTTTTCCAGCTTCCGTGTAATGGCTTTTCAGACAGATGGCTCAGAAGCTGTCCAGAAGGTGAGAAGAATGCTCATTTTCATCTTTCATGCTTTGCTTGGAAGCTAAAAGGGAATTGGTACTGGAGATGATCCAGCACTTTAGTTTCTAGGTTTTCCCTAACAAGAAATGTATCAGATGTAATAAGAACAGATCCAGCAGGGTTTTAAGATATCTACAGTCCCTGATGTGTAATGTTGGTCTCAGCGGCAGATCCCCCATTGACTTTAGCTGCAGTCAGATTTTTCTCAGAAAAGTTTGTCAAGAAAGGTGTTTTTTCCTTAGGTTCTTTAAAAATTAATTTTACAGAAATTTGAAGCAGTGATGCAATTCTAAGGAGCATCCAAACTTGTCCACTGACAAGACAATCAACCCAAATTCCCTGAATCCCATATAAAAATGAGTTTTTGCTCCTAAGTTTTGAGCAGAGGAATTGTTGCCTACTCAGCAGAGTTGTGGCACCCTTAACTGGAGTTACTCTGGTATGAAAGACCTTAACAAGGGCTGATTTACCATATTGAGAAGTCTACATTGTATTCATACCCATCATTGTAGTCATACCCATCATTGTAGTCATACCCATCACCTTTAATTATAAATCTAGAGAAGATTAGAAAGGAGAAATGAATTGACTATTAACCTTACGGGAGCAGGCTGTAGTTGTACAACAAAATTATAGAATGAGAAACAACAGTGAAACTGGTGTATATGGGGGATTTCAGGATGAATGACAAGATCCTTGGTGGAGTACACTGCATTATTTCCAACATATCAAACTCAGGCTGAAACATCATCTCCTTTTAGGCTACAACTCCAATCTTATGTACTTGCAGCAACATTAGGGCTACCAACTATCTCAGCAAGACAAACACAAGGAGTTTATCACTCAGGTTTGTGTTAAACACTCAGTTTATCACAGCAGGTTTTGGGACCTGTTTTCTTTCTCCTGTTTTCACACATAGCTTGTGTGGAAAATGTTTATTTTGTGTCTATGGCATAATAAAATGGTTTGCTAAGTTAATCCAAAGTCCTTAAACTGTCTCTTTGCATAGATGAATATCTTGACCAAAATATAATTAGACTCTATGATTATTAAGAGAGCCTGGCAGTGAAAGAAGGAGTAAATAGGCTGGACAAGGTTAAGTCTTCATTTGCAAACACCTTGCATTGCACAAACAGCTAAAAAAGCCTAAGCCAGAGACTAGAAAAGATGGGCAGATTCAAAGGAAATCCATTGAGAAATAATGACAAATTCCAAATGGCTTTTTCTTCCCCTCCTTCTGAGTAATTAGAAATGTCCTGGAGAAACAGACAGCTGTTTCAGGACACAGGCAGGTATTTCCAAAGGGTGGGTGGGATTTGGGTGCAGTGGTGGGGAGG
>WAAG01013012.1:26849-37706 GCA_013390105.1 Tichodroma muraria | reverse complement strand
TTTTTTTTTTTTTAACAAGAGAAAAACAACACCCTTGCAGTTGTCCTCAAAAGAATCAGTTCCCTATAACATACTGGTGTATTTCCCTTCAGACATTTATCCCCTCCTTTTCTCTGATTCAAAGAAAGAATCCCCTCTGCCTTCCATAGCAGGCAGCAGGGAGCTGCTCAAACCATATTATTATTATTATTATTATTATTATTAATATTACAACTCAACCATATATACAGATAGACCATAGGGGTAAGTAGCCAGCTCCAAACCAGAGACCCAGAATTCCACAAAACAGGCA
The DNA here is from genome assembly GCA_013390105.1 of Tichodroma muraria. Lineage (NCBI taxonomy): Eukaryota > Metazoa > Chordata > Aves > Passeriformes > Sittidae > Tichodroma > Tichodroma muraria. The sequence goes on along the minus strand of WAAG01013012.1, from coordinate 37,414 downwards.
GCTTGGGATCTGAATCTTGTCTTATTAAAAAAAAAAAAAGTCTGACAGCAGGAACAGGTACTCAACTGGAAAAGGGTTGTTTGGTAGTTCTCAAAAAGCTCCCTTAGAACTGGCTGCTTGCCACCACCTCCTGCTCCCAGGAGAAAAAACAACTTCCAAGCTATATACAGATATCTCACTTAAATTACACAGCAGTTTGGTTATCCCAGAGGCAGCTCCACCGAAGCCTCCAGCTGCCCTGTCAGGAACGGTACTTCAGGACTATGGGGACTGCAAAACACAAGGAAAGAAGCTCTCACCACAAACCCATCCCTGCCAGGGAGTCCCCCCATTTCTGCAGTGACAAACACCCAGCAGCTGTGAGCAGAAGTGTGTTCCCAGCCCCAAGCTGAAGCAATCTGCTGTCTGCACACATGCTAGACAACATATCCTGCTACCTTCATCTCCTTCCAGCTTCCCAAAACTAAACCAGATGGGATTTTCCATCAGTCTCTCTCTCAATCCTGCTGCCAGCTTTGCCTCTCCCACTGCCGGCTGTGTGTTAGAAGGACAACAGGCTACAAGGGCTTTGCTGAAGGAACAAGAACAGTTACAGAGCTGCCCCTGGACACTTCAGTGGGAGGAAAACCCTCCAGACCCAGTGGCACAGAGAGCTGCACTGTCATTCTGCAGGCAGAGGGATCAATTATTCCTGCCTGGAAGAAACACGCTCTGGTCATTATGAGCTGTTTTGTAAGGAAAAGCAGTGACATCTGTGCTCTGGGGAACTCAGAAGGAAAGGCAGAGAGCATGGGAAGGGACCAATGGCAAAGCCACAACAGCTACTTGATGGAAATTAGGCAGCACATCAACTTTGGGGAAGAGCATTGGTACACAGCAGACTCATTTGTAAGGTGGCTGATACATGTAGAGATGTTTCTGGAAGACATTGCTCTAGCCTGAAACTTTTCCACGTACTCCCCACCCGCCTTGGGATCATTCAGTGCCAACCCTGGGCCAGTACAAGGTTGGCAGGGCACTGCTTTTTTGGTGACAGTCAGCAGGACTTGGTTTGAGCCTGCTCCTCTGTGTGCACCATGAAGCCTTGCAGAAGAGGAGCACAGAATGCTCTGCAGGCACCCCTTATGGTGGCTTAAGGCAGAGTGGAGCCCATGGAGTGTCTCTGGTGCTGTCCCTCAGGGACAACAGCACCACGGTGTCCCTGCATGGAGTGCCACCACTATGTGCATGTCAGACACAGCTGGGGTGACGTGGAGCTACTCACCGATGATCACGAGCAGGAGAATGAGCACCACCATCGCTATGATCGCCTTCATCTGCAAGGGGAGCACACAGGCACCTTACACAGGGTGCCAGGGGTAGCTGCTTCCACCTGAAAGGAGGCCTTGGCCTCCCAGCATGTTTTCAGCTAGGAAGCAAAGCTTCTCCACCTCCTCCCAGGGGAAGGCAGGCCACCACCCTTCCACAACCCCAGCCCTGACTGTTCCACTTCTTGCTCACCTTACAGTCTCGCCACCACATCTGTCTCCGGAGATGCTTGGCTCTTTTGCTAAAAGCTGCTGCATTGTCTGATAAACTATCTGTAAAAGGAAAGAAGAGAGTCAGTTCAGTGGTGCACATGCTGTCAGAGCACCCACTCAGCTGTTCTAACTCCACTGAGTTCTATGCAATAAAAGACCCAAGCACAGCATGATTCACCAAAGCCACAGCAGGGTCAATGTGACGCCCTTCCCCAGAGCGCACGGACAAGTCCCACTGTGCTCCCTCCCTACTGGCTGCTCTCTGAGGACAGCAACCTGCTCTGCAAGTCAGTGGACAGTGCCAGAAGACAGACCAATCTACCTCTGCCTGAAGGACCAACTAGATCCCAGCGCCCAGACACTTCCAAACTAATGCCTCTGCACAGAGCAGCAGGTAAAGGTGGGGAGAGAGTCAGCAGAAAGTCAGATCTGCAGCCCAAGGCTGAGCAACACCACTCTCAGGAAGAACAGAAATGTAAGCCCAGGTCTGACATTAGGTGCTTTCAGAACTGAACCAGGTAAACCTGGCCCAGCAGCCAGGGGACCAGGCCAGCAGAGCTGTGTTTGACATCACACCTGATTTATCCTGCAGGTCGTCCAGCCGCTCGCCCCTTTCGATCACCTTGGTGATGTTCTCCTGCATGACATCGATGACTTCATCCACCTGGTTCTGGACACTGGGGCAGGGCAAAGGCAGCGTGAGAGGCAGAAGTGAGCACCAGAGCTGCCCAGCCTGGCAGGATCTGAGAGCTCACCCACAAAAATGAAAGGGCACAACAGTGGAGGGAGGTTGATGGGATGCAGAGAAAGCCAGAGGCGTGGCACTGCATGGGGTGGATCTCCAGCAATCCCAGGAAGGCCAAGGGAACACAAGGGGCTCAGAGAGGAAGTCAAAAGAAGTGCGACACCCTCTCTAACACCTTTAACACAAAAATGCAGTATGAAAAGGCACTAGTTGCTGTTGGTGGGCACCTCTGCTACAGAAGAGCTCACAAAGGGGAAAGAAGAAGTATAAAAACCATACCTTATCTTTCTACATTTCATAGAACTCCACATCACACCTTTGCTCAATAACTTGGGGTGAAATTAAATCAGTTCCCTCCTCCAGGAACTGAGTTGCTAAATTAAACCCACTCTGCCAGGGGCATCAAGAGGATAGCAAAGAAATGGCTGATATGAACTAAACCAAGTTATAATTCATCTTCTCATAGGTTATGCAACTCCGTGGGTAGCCCTCAGTGAACAGTAGCCTAAATCACACCAGTAGGGTTATTAAAAATGCATTTATTCACTCCAGAAAAAAAAAAAAATACACTGGCAAGATAGAAAAATTTTCCTGGTGGAAAAGTACTGCTCCGTTCTGATTTGTATTTTGGAGCTAATACACGTTTATTTTCCTGGAGATAGAAATAAGGATTTTCTTGAGGCCCCGGGGATAACAATACATTGCTTGAGACATACTGTTCCCAGAAAGGCAACGGCAACAGCAGGATCTTGGAGGCAACAAAACAGAAACAGCTCCAAAGAGAAACAGCGTATCCTCCCCCACAGCCACAAAACTAGGGCCAAGACAGACTCGAGGCAGGTCAATGGGGCACTGCAGAACCAGGAACAGGGCTCTGTCCTTGCCACCATGCCTCTAATTAATTAATTAATTAGAGACATAGGTTCACACTGACCTATTTCTCCTACCAGCTAGGTGCCTCTCACCAGGCAGACACCTGTGCTGATGAGGTGCAGCTGCAACCAGCAATAGTGGTCACATCACTTGCTCACATTTACTTACTGCTCCAAACACAGGTGAGAATAGTCATTAAAAGGCATTTTTCTCCCCAGAAAACTCTAGAAAGAGTTCCACATCTCTAAATATGAAGGGGTACCCATCTTAGTCTTTCAGGTCAAGCTCTCCAGTACCACTGCACTGTGGCTTCCAGAGCTAGAAGAGCCAGGCAACTCCTCTGAAACCAATTTCTGAGTCAACAGCTGTGATAAGGCACATGCTGGACTCCAGCAGTACATGTAAAAATTTGCTTTATTTAGGACAGCATAAGAAAGGAACCTTCCTTCTCTGCTGCATCGCAGAGTCTGTGGGAGCAGCATCTCTCTGAACCCACCTACACCGCCTTCCACACTGACAGGAACCGCCTGCCAGGAGCTCCCTGTCTGGAGGGGAAGGGCACAGATAATCCCCAAAGACTTCTCAGCAGGAACTGCCCTGTGCCCAGGAGCCTGTTCTGACCCACTGTTTGTTTTACAAAGGCCGAGGTGAGCGGCAGAGCTGCCGCTGTTGGCAAAGCCCGGAAGGTGGCACTGAGGATGCAGACAGGAAACACACGGCAGTGCCCTGTGGAGCCCAGTGTCCACCCCACACAGGACACACAGCCCCATGGCCCATCCCTGGGGCACTGGGTGACAAGCAGGCACGTTCTGCAAGGGGCTTTCCTTACCCTGGCACAACAAGTCCCAGCTTGGAGCTGCCAGCACTGCAGCTACAGCTTGGGGCGAGAGGAAAAGCACCAACATCTGCTACCCCAGATGAGCCAACTTGGCAAAAACCTCTAAGCCTCAGACATCGGCTTCACATGCAGAAGACTGCAACATTTGCAGTATGTAAATGTTTCTAAAATCATTTTCTGGCTTGAAAATAGAGAGATTTCCTCCCACAACAGATTTGTAATCAAGTTATCCTGGTACAACTAACAAGTGGGAGCACACGAGGTTACAGTGCATCTAGGAACTTGCAGAGCAGTCCAACACCATCTGTATCCCTAGCAGTGCAGGTCAGAGCCTTGAGGGGTGCTGCTGCAGTCCTGGGACACCCCAAAGTGTTGGAGGCAAAAGAAGCTGGTAACTTCAAGCTGCTGTGGTGGTTCACAGCATTCGGGGGAGAGCTGTGGAGCACAGACCCTTACTGCCCAAGCTGCTTCTCAGCATCCTGTCTCTTCTCACTTGAGCTGCTGGCAAAATGCTAAGGGCCCTTGTTACCTGCCCAAACCTGGGCAAGCTGCCAGCTGTCCCCAAGAGAACAAAACATTTCACATAGTGAGAATGGAGGCACAAAGAAATCAAGGTTTATAAACTCCCACAAATTTTGAGGTGTTGACTCCCATGGAACACAGATGCATTTGGGTAGCACGGTTTGCCATCTGGGGGGAAAACCCAACAAAACAACAAAGCAAAGAACAGAAAGGAAGAGGCCAAGCCAGGGAAATTCAGACCTCCACACAGCACCTTAACCAGACCTTAAGCCAGCCCTTTCCTTCTGCTCTCTCCCACTCTTCACTGCTGCCTCTCCAGGAGGGGGCTGGAAAATGCTCAGCCGATATATTAGCCCAGCAGCTTCAGAACAAATTCAAAAATTCCCACTAGTTTGGCATGCTTGAGGTAGGAAATTCAAGTCACATCAAGAAGAAAATATTTTCTTGTTTTATTTGGCGAGAGGGAATGAGTCCTCTAATACAAAGTGTATTTCCTGTTGGGGAGCTATGGGCTTTTGACACATACACTTCATCTGCTAGATTTCCAAGAGAAATAAAGTGGAATAAATACATGCCAGGAAAGGGAACAAGACAAAAACATGAAATATGTCTCCCAAGACCTTCTTTCTTACTAATTACTGCAAGTCTGGTGGTCTGATGCTTTTAACAAGGACAGCAAGCGTACACCATCAAAGCAACGCGATCCAATGGCACTCAGCTTGCTTTAGACTCCTCTTTTCTTGTGCTCTGCTGTTCCAGAGTGGGAGGAACAAGCCTTTCCATTTTGGCCACACTGGGTTAGGTACTGAAAACCTGCCTGGGCTGGTCAGGGTGCTGGGCTAACAACAGTGCTGCATTCTCCAGACACTGTAAACAGCCTGTGCACACACCATGGGATGTGCTGCCCGAGGCTGCTGCTTGTCTCCAAGCTGGATGTTTGCAGCCAGCATGACACACTCCAGTTTTCCATCCCAGTGATACTAACAGTGTGTATTTTGGTGCAAATTACACCCAAACACCCCTCGTTGTGGCAGCCACCCAGGGAAGAGGGAACAGTAGGGAGAGCCAAGGCAGATGGAGGGTACAGAGGTAGGAGGCCAGCGCTGCAGAGCACTCCCCAGCTCTCAGCAGAGCACCCTGCTGTTCCCAACAGAGGGGTAACAGTGCTGAACCATGCCACAAAACCTTGGACTGAAATTGCTGCTTAGTCCCAGCTGGGAGGAGAACAGCAGTCCGTGCCTCCCTGAAGGCTTTCAGTCACTGAAAGGATTACATCCAACAATGATACCTGCCAGTGTGGTCTTGGTATCACCTTCAGATGAAAGTCTGGACTGTGGCTGGGGTTCACTGCACAACCTGCAATGAGCTCTGGGAAGCTGCAGTCAGCTCTTGACTCAAGAGTTCAAACCATTCCCCAAACCTTCCCCCTGGCTCAGGGACTGCAGCCAGTCAGAGCCACTGGGGCTGGGAATGCTGAGCCCCCAAAACAGCACAGTGGGGGACTCAGAGACCAAGAGGCTCCTGGGGAACCCCAGCACTGTGCTGAGCCTCAGCAGCAGCATGAACAAGAACCCAATGGCACAGTTCCCTGAAAGAACCAACATTAGCAGTAAAGTGAGTCAAGCAGTGCAGGAAAGGGGCTGATTTTAGCAGAATTTTTGAAAAGATGGTCTATGATGAGAAGCTCCTTCTCCAAAGAAAAGAAATCCAGCTGGAAGATGGAAGATGAATATCCCAGCTTCCGTTGACAAGGCTCTGTGCACACATTCAGCACATCTTCCAAAGCCTCAAAGCAAAGGCAGAGAAAGGAGATTAGCCCTCCCTTACCTGTTCTTTACACCTTTGGGGAAAAGGATAAAAGCCCTTTAAAAACTGCATTTCAGCTCCAGCCCACCCTGGGGATGGGAGGCCTCAAAGGGAGCCAAAGGGACTCCACATGGACCAGAGGAGAGTCCACCCCAACCAAGCAGCTTCCAGACACCTCAGGACAAAGCACAGCTTGAAGGGGACTGACAGTTCCTCCTGTCACTGCTGCTGACTGTAACTCACCTCCTTCCCCTACAAGGTTTGCAGTGTTCCCCACAGCTGAACTGGCCTTGAGGGTCTCTGCTGCCAAACTCCACCCTGACCCAATCCATCCCCCTTTCATGCCAAGGAAACTAGGAAAACTTTCCAGTCTTGCCCCTCACGTTTAATATGTTCCACACCTTTGCTCCCATAATCCCATCACTTTTTCCTCTACCCAATCCTCCACCCAGTTTCCTTTTACACCCCTCTTCACACCTCGTTCCTCCAGCCCTGTACTGACTGCCATGGACTCTCTAGCTTTGCCCAGCTATGCCTCAGCTCTCCAAATGCTCAAATTCCTCCTTAAAATATATTTTCCTTACAGTTTTTCAGCAGCAACCCAATCCTTTCTTTGTTGAAACAAAGAAAACTGACTCACTATGAGACCAGGCATTGATCTCTACAGCACAAGGGCAGACCTGATCAGAAACTTCATAGTGATCGCCATGACAAGAAGACTGCATGGTGTAAGTGCTTGTTAAACAAAGCAATCAGCACTGATGAGAGCAGAAAATAAATTCTGTTTTGTAACAGATGCTCTAGATGCTCCATGGACGTAGCCCCTTGACAGCCCAAGGGACATACTCCGTGCCACATCCACTGTATCCAGGCAGCTTCTGGCAATGGGCAAGCCTCGTGTGTGGGCCATTAGTCACATCACACCTATGGACCCAACCAGCTCCTGGCTAAATGCTTCTTTCACTTTTCTTCCTTTTCAGAGGTGCAGTGTCCTCCTCTACCTAAGCCACTGCTCCCTTCTGCGAGGCCGGGACAGTGGGAAGAGAAGAGCTCCTGTTTTCTCCCACCAACAGGGAACACAGCAGACACTGCAGGTGCTGTCCAGCAGAGGATGAAAGGATAGATATACCCCATCTCTACCCTCCTGTGGAGCTGAGACACCATTCATAAACTCAATTCTCAGCTTTCTCATTCATTCCACAGTGGCTTACTCTGAAGAGCAGTTCCTCTCTACCAACAGCATCCTCACACACTGGAGGGAACAGAGATGCCCTGAAAACTCAGGGTACAACCACCTGCCCTCTGCCTCTTGTGCAACTCAAATGCCCTTCACTCCTCAAGATAACAAGCACAGCCTAATGCTGATGGTGGCAATGAGTCATCCCAGAGCTGTGCTGGCTTCCTCCTGGCATGGAAAAAATCCCAAACCAAGAGCCACACTCAGGCTGCAAACATGACCCAGTCTGAACACTGCCCAGGCAGCATTCCCCACACAGATCTCTGTCCTGGATCCACAGAGATCAGCAAAGGAACAGGGCAACACAGACCAGGGGGCTGTGAGTATCCCCACACTTTTGATTGAGTACCAGCACCACATCTTTCACAGGAAAAACTGGAGCCCTGAACAAGCATCATCCAGGAAATGACATGATGGGAGAAGGATCCAGAGTGTTCACTCCTTCCTTCTTGCCCCACTCCTCTTCCAGCTGTAATGGTTTCCTGTTTTCCAGCTGCTTTGACCCCAGTGAGTCATTGCTCATCTCCAGGTCACCTATATCAGGTTTTTATCTGGAGAAGAGGATGCCAGAGGAGCAGCTGCTGCCCAAAACCCATGGTCCTGCTGTGTTCCTGACCACTAACTTTCTTGAAACATTAAGGAGCACGTTACAGGATGAGGTAAAAAAGCCTCAAAAATTAAACAATGGTGCTAGGCAAGGTTAAAATTCAGGGTTAATGCCGTAGAGAAAGTGCCTCACAAAAGTATGGAACAGGTCACCACCAGAACACAGCAAGGGCTTCAGAAACTCCAGTAAGCTACTGTGATGTAATCTTATCCCTTTGCCTCTGTCAACACACAATTTCTTGACAGGTTGTATCAAAACTGAGATCTCCTTTAGCTGTGGACATGTGGGGTAGGACAGGTCAGTTAGAAGAACACAGGTACAAGGAATGTTCATATGATGAACTACACAGAAATACTCTGACAAGACAGCAGTAGGAGCTCACAGTGCCAGAATGAATTATTTTCTCTGTGACACTATGGAACAACAACTTACTGCCTGATCTTGTCATTCCTGGGTCCCAGCCTGGCTCCAGAAGGCCCTCTCCTGCAGGCAGGAAAGAGCAATCAGGATGGAAGGTACAATAACAACACGTTTTTAAACCAGACCCAAAAGATACCGAGGAGAGAACCAACGCCTTGTGCACGGAGGATTGTTTTCATACCTCCCATCGGTCCCTCCCACGTCTTAGGATCCATGGGACATCTCACTCTTACAAAAGGTCACACCTACTAGTTCATGCTCAAGGCCAAGGCTCTGGAAGAACATCCCAAAGGAATCAAAGGTTTTCATTCCCAAGCCCCCAGTCTCAGAGCTGCAGGCAGGTATGACACGGCATTCCAACTCACAAGAAAAAGTCTTCCTCTTCATCCGAGTCTTCCTCCAATAGGTTCCTCTGCACACACAGAAAAATCATCTCATCAATAAGCAAACACCATCTCACACACACATTTCCAGCTCTTAGGATGCAATCGGCATCCTCTGACTGCAGGAAGGCCCTTCTGCTCAAGGGACAATCCCCAGCCCTGCACCCAAAAACATCAGCATCACCCACAGCCATCCTGGGCTGTCCCATCCACAGAGGAAATCAGATCCACTCCAGATTTGGAGGATGTGGTTTCTCCACCATCTGATGGCAGCAAGTAGAAGAGGGATGACCACAAGGGAACACACTGGCTTCCTTGGGCTGGAGAACAGAGCAGTCTGGCAGCTCCTCTGCTTCACCCCAGAGGCTCCCTGGGGCTCCCCTTTGCTGGACCACTACACTCCACGAGAGGATCCAAAATCTGATTTTCAAGAGCAACCCCACAATCCCACTGAAGCCTGAATGTTCCGGACAAAACCATTTCTGCTTAGGGTCAAAAACAACAAAGAGGAGGAGGTGACACACTAAAGGTGTGGCCCGAGGACCCAGCAGATGGTCCCTGGGGTACCAACAGCTGTTGCTTTCCCGTGTGTAGATCTGGGCTCCCACCTGCAAGCCTGATGCTCTGATGTTGAAATTCACCTACATTTCCATCCTGTCACATTTGCTCAATCGAGTCAAGCAAACCTGCAACACCAGGCAATGGTTCCAGCCACTGCTTCCCTCAAGGCAGGAGCAGTCTGCTCTTGGCACCACAGGCTCCTGGTCTCGCCGACAGCTGTCGGGAGCTGCAGCAGCATTTCTGACCCCAGCCTAAAGTGAGCTTTAGCACAGCCTGACCCCAGCAGGTTAAATCCCTTTTGTCCAAACCAGGCAACTGCTGGGACCTTTGTATTCAAAGCCCGAAAGTGACGGGACCGTGGTGCCAGGAGAAAAAACCAGCTGTAAAGCACAGGGTGACTCCACTCAAATCCTTCAGCCAACGCGGGCAGCAAAGCCAGGCCGTGTCCCTGCCAGGCTCTGCGGAAGGGCAGCAGGCTGGAGCACACCGGCATCTCCTGGCCACGGATGCAGACTGAAGGAGCCCCAGCGGGTTCCCGAAACAGCCGCACCGAGGCTGGTGTGACACACACGGACCGGGGCTGGCGCTCGGGCAGCCCCTCACAGACTGAATGGCGCTGTCACCGGGCCCCGCGGCTGAAGGCTGCGGCAGCACCAGGAGACCCGGCCAAGGCACCCCTACCGTGGGCACCGAGCCCGGCCACCCCACGCTCAGCCACCGCCTCGGAGGAGAGGCACTCACCCGCTCGCTCTTCACCGAGCCCGTCACCTCGTCGTCGTTCAGGTGCCGCTTGAATTTGGGAGGCATGGCCGGTCCGTGCCGCGGGGCTCCGTGCCCGGGGGGAAAAGCCTGGAGGGGAGAGCAGGGAGCGCCCGGCAGGCGCAGGAGGGAACCCGCCGCCCCCACGCTCCCCGGGCCGGGCCGGCGGGGAATGGCCGGTGCCGGAGAGCCCCGCTCACATCGACCGCGCGGCGCCCCGCCCGCCGCGCCGAGCGCCGAGCTACCGATGGCGGGCGGGCCGGGGGCGGAGACACGGACGGGGAAGTGGGCCGG
>WAAG01013012.1:0-26568 GCA_013390105.1 Tichodroma muraria | reverse complement strand
GTACGGCGAGCTGCTGCGGGCCAAGTCCCGGCTGGAGGAGGAGAAGGGGCGGCTAGAGCGGGAGAAAGAGGAGCTGGGCAGGCGGCTGGAGAGCAGCGCCCAGGAGATCACCCGGCTGCGGGCCGCCCGCTGCCCTCCCGGCAGAGAGGGGCCCGGCCGGGACACGCTGCGTGCCCCCGCCAAGGGTAAGTGCCGGGGCCGGGACGCGTGTGCGTCCCTGCCGCCGGCTCCTCCTCTCTGGCCCCGTCCCTGTGCGGCCCCCATGCTGTGCACCCACTGCTGCCTCCAGCTCTCGGGGACCCTGGTGGGCTCGGCTTTGCGGGGAGCTCGCAGCCCATTGCCCCATACCTCCCTCCCCAGCCCGCCTCATCCCATCGCCTGCCCCGCAGCAGAGGCGGGATGTAGGGTACCGCGCTAATCTGGGGTATTAGGAGTTTCCCCCAAAGAGAAGGGTTACAGATGTGCCCTGCTGCAGCGAGAGGGGGCACCGGGCTCCTGCCCAAGACATCGCCCATTTCGGGGGCAGCAGCCCGGCACGGAGCCCCCGGGGGTGGCAGGAGCAGGCAGGCGGGGGGAGGGGGGTCTTAGCCCCGCTCACGCTGTGCCTGACCCCGCCGCAGCGCCGCGCTGGGAGCCGCAGCCCCTCAGCTACCAGGAGCTGCAGTCGGAGAGGACCGAGGTTCCCGTGTCCCGGCTGCTGGAGGAGGCGGCGCTCGGGCGCCCGGGCAAAGCGGACTCAGGTACGGGCACGGCGGGCCGGTCCCACGTCCCGCTGCTTACGAGGGGCTGGCGGTGACCCCTCTCTGTCCCGTCCTGTCCCCGAGCAGGCTGCGGCCAGCTGGTGTGGGTGGGAGAGCCCGTGGTGTTCGGCCGGGCGGACTCCATCGCGGGCAAGTACGGCGTGTGGATGAAAGACCCCGAGCCCGTGCCGCCCTTCACGCGGGACAACACCTGGCGTGTGGACACCGTGGGCACTGAGGTGCGCCAGCTCTTCCAGTACGAGGAGGCCGAGCAGCTGGCCCGGGGCTACCCCGCCAAGGTGCACATCCTGCCGCGGCCCCTGGAGAGCACGGGGGCCGTCATCTACCGCGGCGGGCTCTTCTTCCAGCCCCGCCATTCCCGCTCCGTGGCCCGCTACGACCTGCGGGGAGAGACTATCACGGCCGAGAGGGAGATCCCCGGCGCCGGCTACCACGGGCAGTACCCCTACTCCTGGGGGGGCTACACCGACATCGACCTGGCGGTGGATGAGACGGGGCTCTGGGTCATCTACAGCACTGAGAAGGCCCGGGGAGCCATCGTCCTCTCCAAGCTGGACCCCGAGACGCTGGAGATCCGTCGGACCTGGGAGACCAACATCCGCAAGCGGGGGGTGGCCAACTCCTTCCTCATCTGCGGCACCCTCTACACCGTCAGCAGCTACTCGGCGCCCAACGCCACCATCAACTTTGCCTACGACACTGCCACGGGCACCAGCCGGGCCCTCAGCATCCCCTTTGAGAACCGCTTTCGCTACCTCAGCATGCTGGACTACAACCCTGCCGAGCGGCAGCTCTTCGCCTGGGACAGCTTCAACATGGTCACCTACCCCGTCCGCCTCTCCCGGGCGTGAGCCGAGGCTGGCAACGCGCCGGCTCAGCCCCCGGCAGCCTCGTGCGTGCCTTGGCACCCTGCTTCCCTCCCCATTTCCCCCGGCACGGCCGGGAGTGCCACCTCGCACAGCCTGGGGTGGCGCTGGGGGCCGCAGCTGCCCAGCCGCGTCCCATTGTGCTCAAGTGCAGCAGAGAGAGATGGAGCTCTGCTCCAGAGCCAGGGAAATGCCTCTCACCAGCCTCAGTGGGTTTCAGATGGGTCACAGCAGTACCCAGCCCTGAGCTGCTCAAACGCCCTCCCTGAGCACACAGCCTGGCCACCCCGAATTTGGAGCAGGGAGGGGTCAGGCATGGTGAGGGCTGGGCAGAACAGGTGGTAGAAAGGCTGGGCAGGAGGATTCTGCCTTAAAATAAACGTTTTTCCCTAGTTGTGAGCAGTGATCCCGTCTGTGGGGTCAGGGTTTGTTGTTTCCAGGCTCCAGCCCTGCAGAGCTCTCATGCAGAGATCCCACAAGCTCCACTGGCATCCCATACTCGCAGTGCCCAGGGGCATCCTGGAGCTCAGCCACCTCCAAAAATCGAGTAGGCTCAAAAGCAGGAGAAAATACAGACACACATTGCACAAGCCTTGTTTTATTGAGGAAAAAAAAACAAACAGCCAAGAGAGCTGGTGTGAGGAGAGCTGGCAGAGCATCCTGCAGCCGGGTGGCCTCTCGGTACCCAGCCCTTCCAGCCATGTGCTTCAGCTTTACAGGCCCTTCCAGGCCAGCAGCTCTCCCCACACCAGTCCAAACCAGGCTGTTTTATCTGTTTATTGTAGAAAGCTTGTAGGAGGCAGCTTCTTTCTCCTCTGGCATTTGGGGCAGCAGCAACCACATTCCGCAGGGGTGCAGAGGGTCCTGGTCCAATAAACATTGCCCAGCACCACTGCTGCCTCACACCTCATCTTTCCAGGCCCTTTTCCAAGGAGTGTGGTGGGCTGGTGCCTCTCGTGATGCACCTACAGGCTGAAGGTGCTGGTGGGGGGAGCTGTAAAGCCTTGGGCAGGAAAAGGCCACATTTTGCAAGGCAGTTTCTGACAGCAATACTCCAGGTATTGGAGCGGTGGAAAAGGACAGAGAACACAGTGGGACACTTGTGATGAACAGCTAGAGGGATTTTCAGTGAGATGCTTCACCCCATTGCTGTCCTCCTGACACTAACACTGTTGTCTTAAGCGTAGCACTGTGTATTTGCATATCACAATGAAACATTTGGTTTATCCATCATCCCCACGCTTCATTTTGGAAAAATACGTGATGGTTGTGAAAAGTGAGATGACGTGTGTAAGACAGGTTTGGTAAGCTACAGGGTGGGCAGCAGGTGGGAGCCCAGCACGAGGAGGGAGGAGGCTGAAAGACTCATTCCTGCTCCTGGGCAGGCCCAGAGCCAGGCTGGGAATCTCACCTGTGCCAGGGCCAGTGAAGGTGACCCCGTGGCTCAGCCCAGGTGGGTCAGGAACACATCACTCCTGTCACTGTCACACAGAGCTGGGGAGCCCTGGGCGGGATCTGGAGAGGGCAGGGGCTGCCAGGTGCCCGCCGGGGCTGGGGAGAGCCAAGCAGGCAGCAGCCAGAGCCAGCAATGCCCAGCAAACCTGGCACCAAGGGTGGGAGAAAGGCGTTTCTGTCCCAAACCAGGATGGGAGGCGAGGCTGGAGTCCTCCTCAGCCCCGCAGCTCCCCGAGGATGGGAGCCAAGCCCCGGGATGAAAGGCAGGGTTTGTGCAGAGCCCCGGGGAGCAGCAGCACCGCGGTGAGCCCGGTCACCGAGGGCAGGCAGCTCCTGCCCCTCCCCACGCCGGGGCCTTTTCAGGCCGGGAAGTCCATCTCTTAATTGACTGAGAAAATAAAGGAGGACAAAGCCAATGTACACAGGATTTCCAGAAAGCTGGGCTGGAGCTGAACAGCGCTGAATACACCGCTTTACTTAACAGGCTTTGGGAAAACAAGTCCTCCCTGCCCACATCCCAGCAAGAAGCCAGCCTGAGCCCAGGGGGGTTGCTGGATCTGGCCCCAGGCACATTTAACTCCCCTCGGGCTCCTGCCCTGGAGAAAAGTTACAACCTTTTCACAGCCTCTACATTATTAAGGAAAAATAAACTGAATTCCCCAAACAGAATTTTTCCCTAATTTCTGGGAGGTTCGGCACAATTATTTCTGATGACCGGAGTCCTAGAAAAGAGAATACACACCAAATCCCACTCAAATAAAAAAAAAAGCAAGAGCTACTCCAGTGTAAATAGCCAGGAGCAAGTTATCTGATTAAATGTCATAAAAATATTCACTCAACCGGGGTCAATGACTGAAAGCTCCACCTGGCCTCAAAGGCAGCTGGCATGGTTTGGGGTTTTGGAGAGGAACACATCAAACCCAGGTTATTTGGAGGCACAAAATGCCTAAGCATTTACTTTAATTAAACTTCTGCAGAAATACTCCCCTTGTTCTGCTCTGAGCACAAAATAGTCCAAAGCCTGGTATGTTCCCACAGCCGACTGTGGGAAATTCCTATGCCTTCCCAATGGCTTTATTACTACAGAATTTAACATTAATCCTTTTAGCAGCATTTCCTTAAAAATAGAACAGTCTGGTGAATGAGTTCCCATTTTGGGGATGTCCTTTTAAGATGAAACAGGCTGAAGACAACCTCAAAGCAGGGAAACATCACAACTCAGTTACTTTTAGAGCACGTCTAGATGGAAGCAGTGTCCACATTCACTCAGTTCCCCATGTCCACCCTCCTTTCCAAGCATTTACTGCAGCAGTGCCCATGCAGATCCTTGTGAAAAAGGTGATTTACCCTGAGTGCTACCTGCTCAGAGGTTCCTTCTGAATTTGTGGATTTCAGCACCTTTGATTTACTCCATATTGCTGCAGTTTTACCCTGAACGAAACCAACCTGGGCAGGAAAGGACTCCAGCTCCTCTGGTGGCCCTAAGCTGCTGCTTCCTAACCCATCCCAGGGCTGGCAGTGACACCCCTGACCGAAGGTCACCGTGCCCAACTCCTGGTGGTGCCTGCAGAGCCACCCCAACACTCCTGCCTGCACCCTCCCTTCCCTCAGGTGCAGAGCCAGCCAGCACCTTCTCCCCAGGAATTCCAGCAGGAATTACTTCTTACAGATCAAGACACCAAAGGTTCCTGGGGTTTGTGGGAAGCAAGTTCCCTCTGGTGGCCAGCTGAGCGTGTCCTGCCTGTCCCGAGCTCACAGCCCAGGGCAGGGGAGGCTCAGGCCAAGGCTCCCTGAACTTGAGCCTTTCCCCCGGTGCCGTCGCTGCCTGGAGAGGCTCCCTGGAAGACAGGCTGGACAGAGTTAAAGGAATAAAGCAGGGATTTATTAAAAGGCCTTCACAGGATACTCCTTGGGCAGTACAAGAGCCCGGCTGTGGCTACACCCAAGATGGACCCCAGGTCACGAGTTTTCACACTTTTATGAGTTTTGGTCCATTTCCATATTGGGGTCAATTGTGCAATTCCAGCTCCAGGTTATGCAGTCCCATCCTCCCAGATTGCTCTCCTCAATTCGCTGCTGTTTGCACTTTTTGGGCCCAAAGCTGCAGCGGTGTCCTTGGTTGTGGGGCTGGAAAAGGATTGTTCTGTCTGACTGAGCAGTGAGGAGAGCTTGCTGACACTTTATATGAAGTTCAGAGTCACACACCAATGCAGTGCAGAATCTGGAATATACAAAAGCTGAAACTTGAGGCATCACTGTCAC
The DNA here is from genome assembly GCA_013390105.1 of Tichodroma muraria. Lineage (NCBI taxonomy): Eukaryota > Metazoa > Chordata > Aves > Passeriformes > Sittidae > Tichodroma > Tichodroma muraria. Next base: position 21,224 of record WAAG01013012.1, on the reverse strand, counting down.
TCACTGGCTGATGGGATGACCGGTGTCATCCCAGCTCCTGTCTGGAACAACCCCCAGCTCCAGCAGCTGGGGATGGAATTCCCGGCAAACGCCCCCAGGCTCCTTCCGGGCTGAGCAACAGCCACTGCAGGCCCTCGGCTGGAGAAGGGCTGGGAAAGTGCTGGGGTACACAAAGGAGCCTCTGGGAGCATTTTCCTTCAGGAGCCTTTCCCTGGGAGCTCCGCTCGCCTCCCGCAGCAATCATGAGAGCAGCCGGGGGCTTTATTTAGAGAATACTTTATTAGTTTCTGTAATCAAACCCATGTAAATAAGACCGTACATATTTCATACAGTGCGTTACCCCTGTACAAATGGAAAAAAAATTAAGTTTAACATTTCTAGACCAATATGGCTGTTAATTTCTGTACAATGCCAACTCACACTACAAGTGGGATACTTTTTTCCAAAGTTGACATCACAGCTAGTTTCCAAAAATTCAAATTATATATATATTTATATAAAAAGATAACCAATAGCGATTCACTAGGCATCAATAGCAGCAACAGCCTTTCCAGCTTCTGCAGTCATTTGAACAAAATTATACACATTAGACTTTCAACTCTTCCTTCCAAAAAACATAAAAAAAAAAAGAAAAAAAATCCCAGAAAAAACCAGCAAATTCTGCTACTGATGTGGTACCTGGTGCTTTTTATTAGCTTTTTCAATCATTGTCTGGAAAAAAACCTCTAGAATAACATTATTAAAAACAGCTCCAGTATAGCACAGTCACTACTACATATCATAAGCAGGTACAGGATATCTTACATTCACAGAAGTATCATACAGTACTGTCCTACAGCTAGAATACTAGAGGATACAATTAAAAAGGCATTTATTTGACTTGATTCTACTTTCCAGCACACTGTGGGCAAGGAGGTGGTGCGACGCAGCTCCGATATAAAGAATGCACCTTTGAGATAAAACTCTCGTTAATCTGGTAAGGTTTCTTTTATTCTCGTGGCACAGTTTAAGTGCTCGTTGCTGTGTTACAGACAGAAACTGGAAACCGTTTAGGGACCACTCGCATCATATAAAGACAGCTGGACAGGGGTGAACGGAACAAATCTGACTATTGATGCAACGAACCTTCAACTCCAGGGGTGAGAGCCACTGAGGGGGCGGTGGGTGGAGAGGACACAGGTGGCCAAGTAGCTTTTTCATATGGTGATCTAAATGCAGTAAATTGTCATCCAAGCAGCAGCAGCCAGCAAAGCACTGCCTTCAGAGGGAAATCCAACGCTGCCAGTGTTACTCTGTGTTAGGTTAAACCTCGCGCGGCAAGTACGTGGATCCCTCTGTTTATACAAGATAGAAGCTTCTGAAGTCACTAAAAACTTAACACACATTACTTGGCCCAGCACCATCTTCAGATCTGCATGTTCTCAGATAAACAGCAGCTGAAGATCAGAGCCTGAAGAAAGTAAGGGAAGTCACCATGTCAGCTAGGAAATGCCTCCCCACCATTGCTACTTCTCCGTGCTGTGGCTTTGGGAAGCAGGCGGGTGCGAGCCAAACAGGGCGCACACGCGTGGGAGACGCGCACCCCAAAGCGGCCTTCATGCTGTTAGAGCAGATGTGAGCCCGAGAGCCTGGGGGCTCAGCTGGACACACAGCAGCTGGACACACAGCAGCTGGACACACAGCAGCTGGACACACAGCAGCTGGACACACAGCAGCTGGACACACAGCAGCTGGACACACAGCAGCTGGACACACAGCAGCTGCTTCTGGCACCACAGCTGCTGCTGGCTTCTGTTCCCCGTGGGGCTGCTCAGAGCCCGGCAGGGAGAGCAGGGTGCTCTTCATCCTTCTGGCCACCGACTGACGCTGCTGACACCTCGCCCACCCTCCCCTCTCCCCCTCCATGGGAACACAGCCTCTAAGATTTTGTTTCCTCGGTTTTGATTGCCTGAGGTTTGATTGGTCCAGTTCTAACAGGCTTCGGTGTGGCAGCAGGTGCAGGGGTTGGCTTTTCCTCGGCTTTGTCCTGGCAGACTCCTGAAGAATCAGCAATGGCCTCGCTGGGTTTGCTCCCGTTTTCCTCCACTTTCGGGGCTTTTCCTCCTATGGGTTTGCTCTGCTGCTGCTGCTGCTCAGAAAAGAATCTCTGGGTGGACTGAAGGACCTCTGCTCTTTGCTTTGCCTTAAGAGAGGGAGAAAATAAGTTTACTGAGCAGAGGGCATTGGAATTGGAGCGACTTCACAAGTATTTCCCATACGTAAGGGGAAGGACTGACCACAGTGGCCAGACTCTCCTAGAAAGGCAGTGTCCATCCTGCTGCTTCCCTGATGTCACCACGTCCGGGTGCTTGGCTCCTCAGCACTAGTTTAACATCATGCCTGGGCTTCCCCTGCTCTTCCTAATCCTTCCCCGAAAAAGAGGATGAGGTCTGAAGCGTTACCCTTCGTTCACCTCTGCCACTGCAGAGCTGACAGCGTGGACGCTGCTCAGCGTCCCAGCACAGCTTCCCCTGAGCACAGGTGAGACGTGAGCAGGGGCAGCTGTGCCTGTCCCCGAGGGCCACTCCAGCTGTCCCTGCCCCTGCCGTCCCTCCGGAGCACAGGGCCCCTCTCAGCAGCTCAGTCTGAGCACCGCAGCTCCTCCCGTGCTCTGGGCACAGACTGAGCCTGCGGCCGGGGTGGAAACGATCCAGGGTCAGAACCGTGCTGTGCGTGAACCGAAGCCTGACCTGTTCCCGCTCCGAGCGGGCTCTCATCCCAGGCAGCACAAACTGCCTGCCTGCCCTCCTTCCCTCCTCTGGATCCTACCAGCAACCCTGACCTGCACCTGTGGAATTCCCTCTGGGAACACATTCCACTTACAGTTTTGATACTGTGCAGATGAGACGCTTCAGAGCAAGCTCTTGGCTTTCCTGCCCAGACTGCAGAGACTCCATTAAGAGTTCAATCATTCAGAAGCTGAACAATGAAGCCCAGTGCAAACACCTTTTTATTTTAAATTAGAAAGGGGTACCTTAACACAAGGAACCCCAACTACAATACAGGCACTAAGCCTCCATGTATCCCTCTGAGTATTTTCTGCTCTTTTACAAAAAACAGGGTTGGGACACACACACACACAACAACGGGGAGACAAAACAGCAAAAGTCTGGAACAAGAGGCCTTGGCTCTCAGACTTTGTAGTTGCTCCAAGTAACTCAAGCAGCAACAGAACAGAAAACAAACCTGTGAACTTTCATTTGCAGGACTGCAGCAACAGCCTGATTTTGCTGGAGCCAGATGGACACCTGAGACCTTTTGCCCAAATTTCAGCCATCCCCTGAGGTTAAGGCTGGATTACTTGATCACCAGTAACCAAGCAGGACAGAGTAACTCTCACTGCTCTCAGCAGTGTTTGCAGGAGATTAAAGACACCAGAACTGTGTTAGTATTTGCTCTGACTGGCTCCATTCAATCCCCAGAGCACACTCAGGACAATATGTTAACCATCACCTGCTAAGCATCTACAGGCTGCATAAAGTGGTGGCAGGAAATGGACCAACCACCTGGAACTGAAGGGGTGTTCAGTCCTCCCCCAGCCGTGCATAACCAGAACAACACTCTCCTGCTCTGACACCTCAGTGCACAGCTTACAGGAACGATGAGGGCACAGGCAGCAGATGAAGGAGCCCCTAAGCACCACCTAGTCAAGGAATTTCTCCTCTGCAGCCAACAGGCTCAGTGTGCAGCAGTGTCCCTACACAGATGTCCCACACTGCAGCCTTGCCTTGGAAGAAGAGTTTGCCTCGAACTGAAGGGTCCCAAAGTGCTGTAACAAGTTGGGGTGACTGTCATCACCTGCTACTGAAATGCAGCCCCCCTCTTCTGCGGAGTGCACCAGGTACTGCATTCTAGCCCAGAGAATTCTCCACAGGCACTTCAAACCATGGGGAAAGGACTCTCCAGAGTCCCAAGGAGTGAGGCTGGCTGGAACAGGAGGAGCTGGGGGTGAAAGGAGAGCTAACAGCCAGGTGTGCAGCTTCACTGCTCGTTCAAAGATAACCAGGCTCCCGACAGCTCACTTTGCCTTGGACAGCAGTGGCAGCTCCACAGCTGCTGACCACAAGACCACCTGAGACAGGAAGCTCCCTATAAATATTTTGGTCTAAAAATTCTTATTAAAAACCACCAGGGCTTAGAGAAGGTCTGTGTTCAGCTGTTAAGAGCCTGGCTGCTGGCTTGGGGTCCAGAGGCACTTTCAGAAGCCATGCCTTGCAGACACATCCCTGCCCTGGGAGCTGTCAGACTGAACTGCTGGTAACAGCACTGCTGTTCACATACTGACCTTCACGTCTCGTTCAGCCTTCAGCGCAGCCTGGGCCTGAGTGCCTCTGGCTCCAGGTACTGATCCACAAGGACCTCTGGCCACACGTGGTAACTGAGGGTGGCTCATAAGGCCTGTGGTCATCTGAGACGGCATCTGACTATGCAGAACTACCGGCAGCCTCTGAACAGGCGCTGGGAAGGTGTTAGTAAATGGGGCTCTTACCAATGGAGGGAGCAGGTTAGGCTGAGAGAGGATCTAAGTGGGGGAAAAACAACAAAAAGAGACATTTCTCAATTAGAAAATTGCCAACTCGATTGCACGTTGGCGTTATCTTAAAGGGGAAAAAGCCGCTACTCTGCTAGGAAATGAACGTCAAGAAAACAGGCCTGAACTGCAAGAGCAGAACAGCCCCGCAGTGCTGCTGTGCCTGAAAGCAGCACCAGCAACTTCAACCCGGCTTGTGAGCAGGGAGAGGACCCTCACAAGGCAGTGGAGCAGCCACTGGTGAAAGGCAGCCCCAGGAAGGTGAGACAGTTTCTGCCAGTGACAATCCAGAAATCAAATCTCAAGTCCTGCAAGTCAAACACTCCAAATGCTAAAAGGAAGACAGAAATATCCTTTCTGTCTGAAATACACTTTTAGAGAGGCTACATTTCCCTAGAAGCCTGGCTCCAGTCACCTGCAGCAGAGATGCACCACCCTCGTAAGCTGTGCTCCCTGGAACGCCAAAGCAAATCAACCCCTCTGCCACCAGCCCTGCCTTGTATGGCCCGTGTGACCTCAGAGATCCTTCCCAACCTGAACTGCTCCTTCAATACTTCAGAGCTGCAAACCTGCTTTGTCTTTACACGTGTAAAATATGCACTGGGACCCTTCTGAGACATGCAGCTTCTCCCCTTCCCCAAGCAAACGACCTGTTTCTGCAGGACGAGGTGCACTACAGCTGCCTGGGGAAGCCACAACGCCGCCTGCTCTACCTCGTTCACAACTTGTATTAAACTCCTCGGCGTGCACAGAACTCAAAATTAAACACCACAAAATCAGCACTACTTGTAAGCAAGATCAGAGAGGAAACTTTTTGCTTTGATCTTGAGATTGGGTTTCTTATGCCATTTCAGTTTAAGGATTCCATTTTGTATCTCCCCATGATAAAGCCTGAGGAGACACAGTCGAGTCAGAGCCACCAGGTCATACAGAGGAACAAATCTGTCTGTAGGAAGCCACCAATCACCTACCTGTGGTGCAAATTGTGCAGGAAAGGGCTGTGTCATTCTCACAGCTGCAGCTGCTGACTGGAACTGCTTCTGGTACACAATGCTGTTCATTTTATTGGACTGATTGTTAGGACTGGTAGAACTGGCCCTAAAGGGAAGAACTCCAGTTAAAATCAACTGCTTTCATTCAGAGGATATTTATGCCCTTTGTTACAATTTAACTAGAAACTCAGCATGGGAGGGGGGAAGAATGAACCTCCTGGAAAAGCTGGTGTGAAACTTCTATAGAGAAGCGTCTATGTGCAAAAAACCTCAGAACATCAGAATTCAAAGAGAAAGCATCATCAGAAATATTTAGGCTATGAAGAGATTCCAGGGCATGTCTGTATGAAAGAGCCCTTTCCCCCAAGCACTCGCGACACAAACACTGATGTTAGATTTGTGATATTTGTGATGTCAGATGTAGTCTCCATCCCTGCTATCTTATGTTCAATCCTGCTCCTTTCCAGTCACCCTTTGCTCTATCATGGCGAGTTCAGAGCTTGTCACAACAGGCAGTGAACACGCAGCTGCTTCTACTCTGACCTGTTGTCAAATGTTTCAAAATGCACTTCAACAAATTTCAAGCATTCACAGAAAATGCCTTCCCTGTTTCATTTGGCTGAGAACGAGCCCCTCCACTAAAACTTCCAAGGTGTTGAATCACCACGATTACATGAACCTTGACTGATTATCTGGGGGAAGGGCAGCAAGCAGCCCTCAAACAGAAAAGAGTGAACAGAAAAAAGAGAGTGAACAGCCTTCTTTAGGAAACAGAGCCTGCCTTGCAGAGAGCTCTTGTGCAGAGAGTGTGGGTGATGCACTCCTGGTAAAATGAGCAGAAGGGCACTGGTGGCAGGGACACCAGCTAAGCTCCACACAGCAGTGTTTTGTAAGCTTAAAGGACTCTTTTTAGTTTATTAATGTCTCTTGTGAGCAGCTTACACACCTTGCAACAACACTTACTCCTCTAACAGAACTGCTGCCACAATTGCTGTCTAAGCCTTTTAAGTGTTTTCTACTTTGGACACCACAATTCAGATAAACAGTCTTACAGTTTTATCCCAAACTACATCTTCCCTGCCACTTCTCGTTTCATTTACCCAAAAAAGTATTTTTCACCTTTTATTTCGGAGCTATTTCCTTCTCTTTAACTACAGCAGACGTGATGACCTACTGGAATGCTGCTCATGAGCTCAGATTAAGCCCTGTATCGTGTGTCAGTGGCCCCTCACCTCATACCTTCCAGAAAAGGCTGCTCATGCATGACTAGGTACATTTTCTAGCTCTGGTTTTAAGGAATTTTGAGCTTAAGGGAGATTTACCGGAAGGGACTGGAGGTTGGGGTAGTACTCCTGCCAGTAACTGGTGGAGTTCCAGGCTTAACATCAATGCCACCTCCAAAGGCTTTCAGGTCCATTTCTGATATCTGAAAAACACAGCAATTGACATGTTAATTCTAATTAAAAAAATTACATTTGCTAAGCAGCTGTTAGCTTACCTCAATGAAAAGAGGTCACTTAAGTGGAGATGAAAGCCTGACTGCAGAACAGCCTCTTATAATTAGGACAGGCCCAGCACCACAAGCACCTCTGTGTACAATTTTCCTGCCCTATCTGGCACTTGCAGCAATGGTATTGGCTTTCTAACTTGGTCCTCCTGCATAATGACAGGGGGTTTGAGAGTCATTTCATCTATTTGGCCCTAAAAAAAAGAAAAAAGATATGTTTTGGACTTGAGATCTCCTTATCCAAGACTCCCATCTCAGCCATCACATGAAAATATTTAGAAATAATCCTGAAAAACGCTGAGAAGAAGAATATCACCAAATAGTCCAGGTCTATAAAAATAAACAAACCCAAAGCACAGCAAAAATGGAGCTGTCACTCATGCAAAACGATCTCCAGACTAACTGGAGCAATGACTCTTGAATGCTATTTTGCACATACACTCAATAGAACAAATTCGTCTTTGGAACAGTGTATTTCCACACACGGCCATGAAGAACAACAACAACAATAAATCACTTAAAAATGAGAGGCTATTTTAAATTGATTTTCTTTAGCAGCAACATGATGGGAATCTTAGAGTAGGGCAGGAAAAGTCATCCAAGGCCAGCATCCCACTGCAGCTCTTCCCTCATTTTTTGCTGAAACGAGTGATCATTTTCCAGCGACAACTGCAGCAAGAAACATGCTGCTGCTTGCAAAATGGGCTCCTAACAACTGCAAAGCTGAGAAGATTTGGCCAGATCCCATGAAGCTGGAAAACTGCACAGTGCAAAAACCACCGTACACACTTCTGGGGGTGAGGAAATGTCAACTTCATCTGGTCTGAAATTCTGGTTGCCATTTCTGTCCAAGACGTGGAATTAACACCCGAGATTTTTCTTATCGCAGCTGTAAATCACCGGCACTGTGGGGTTATTTTACATTCCAAAGCACCCAAAAATCTAGGCTAGAAGCTGCAGGGATTTCAGGTGCAGAGGTGGATCAGTCCCTGAGGTGGGAGGAGCTTGCTGTTCCTGCCAGTCAGCTGAGCTGTGTCCATGTCCAGGGTGTCACCCACTGCTCACCTGGAAGCGGACTGCAACCGCCGAGTGCTGCACACTATCCGAAAATCCCCGGTGCCTGTAAAGCTGGGATTCCATCTAAGACAAGAGACCTCGTGATTGGAAACCAGCTCCACACATCCCCTCATTAGCAATTACCTTAGCAGCTTCACACAAAGGAGAGGAGAATTTGCCCCGTGATATTCAAGTTCCTTGCACTGCTTTAGTGTAATTTCCCTACTGGGCCTGTCACTCAGTTTTCCTGAGCTGCAAGACCAGCCTTTTCTTTTTCATTACAGAAAGATCTTACATACAATGCTACATTCCTAATGTGCACCATGCTGTGCTATTCAGAAAGGCAGACCCCAGCAATAATAGTAGAGTTTAATTCTGGCTCAAGGTCCTGGCTGATAGAGAGTCCACTGAAGCCCCTAAAACTCCCCTTTTTGCACTGGAAGCCCTTGAACCCAAACAACTTGCCCTGGTTTGAGTCCAGAAGCAAAGCAACAGACTCAAGCAGGCCCAGAATCTGCCACCAGCCCTGACAGAGTCATGTTGCTCCCCTGCTGCTCTAACAACACCTCAGTACTGTTTTCCACATGACTTCTTCATGAAATCCCCTACTAGTCCATGGTGTCACCAGGTATTCCTGCAGTGCAAATGAACCAGCACCAAATCAGCTACAAAACCTCACCTAAATGCACAGACCCAGTCCCTAAGGCATTAACCCTGACTGGGTTTTTATTTTTTAAACTGAGGCAGATTTCTAAGGTGCAAGAAGTCAAGGTGAGTTGCTGTGCTGCTTACATAAACCAGCAAACAGCTGGGCTTCCCATTCACTTCTGCCCCGTAGCTGTGGCAACGTGGTTACCTTTCCAGTTGCAGCAATCATGCTGTGCTGAGTTCCTGCTGGGATCAATCCTCTGAAAGGCTGGGTCACTTGGGCAGGTCTGCTCAGGTTTTGAGCCTGAGCTTGTGGTGGGGTGTGCTGCAGTGGTGGCTGTAGGGACTGGGGCAGGGCAATCAGTGGCTGTGCTGTGGATCCAAAGTTGGGCAGAGAAATCTGTGATCCTGGCAAAGGTACTGTCACCTGGAGAGAGAGCACAAAATCACCAGTAACAGAGACACAAAGGCCATCATGTCACTTTCATTACCAGCTCTATTTCAGCTTTATCCCAGGCAAATGGCTTGATGAGTTCATTTATTTAACCAGAGAGCTGCAAGCAAAGAAATGAATTTATTGCTCAGTTTGCCTTTATAATCAGTTCTAATGGCATTTGGGTCTTTGCTTTTCAGAAACAAAGGTACATGAGATCTCCCTACCTCCATCACTCAACATGATTTCACTGTGTGACAGGGAAATTTAATTCAACTCAGAAAACAAAAGCAGAACAAAATAACCAGTTTGAGGGTGGGGGGACAGGACAGGACTGGCTTATTTGGTTACTTCCAATAATTCTAGCCATCAAAGGACACTGGGATAAAAAGTAGATTTTTACTTCCCAGGAGTTCTAACAGCCAGCAGTTTGAGCTTAAAAACAATGCCAAGAACACACAGCCTGACCCTTGCTTGTGTTTACCACGAGTGCTGTGGGCTGAAAACAGCAGAGTGGTAGAGTGATAAACATGTAAACACAACAGCAGTGACCTGACTGGCAGGAGTTACTGCATGTCTTGGCCTGACAATCCACTACCTGCAAAATTATATTCTGTGTGACAAGGAGAACGATTCGAGGCTCCCAAATGTGAAAGGCTTACTAGGATTCTGCTCTGAAGGGTAACTGATTAAAATCAGAAAGACAGCCAGAACTGAACACATTGAAAGTACAAACTCTTCTAAAAGATCCTTAAAACTGTGCTAGATTTCCAACAGACAACATCCAATCTTTTACAATTCTTCTAGAGTTCTGTCTTGGTGACTCTTCCTGCGTATGAGGCAGGCTATTATAATAAATCAATCCATCACAAGCTTTTTTTTGGCAACCATTTCAATAAAAAAACCAAACCAGAAGACGGAAACCACTAGACAGTAAATATGTAAATCCTGTAAATATGACAGAATGCTTGTACAGAGCAATTTAGCAGTTCTTTCACAAAAGAATGAAAAAACCTTCAAATCGGTGGAGTTATTTTATTGACCTGGCTGTTCTGCACCATCACCTATCTGCTGACTTCTCAGTTATCTTCTCTGAGCACTCCTGGGTTCCAGCTCAGTGAGAACTGGCATTAACAATTAGGCTGCACTAAGCACCTGGAGTTTGCCCCTCTCTCTCTCCACCACTCCTGCCTCCATGGAGGCATCATGTGCCTCAATCAATCAGCAAAACAATTAAATATCTGCCCATTACTGAAAAATGAACTGTTCAAGAGAAGGATGCCAGGGACAAATGATCAACATGAACTGCAGGCCTTCCAATTTCTGAGCCATTCAGTTTGTGCAGTGCTGCTGCTGCAGCCCTCCTTCATTATTAAGGTTCAATTTTTATTTTGGAAGAATTAAAGATTGTCTCAGCCCTCCCCTCTATTCCCACCCCACAGACACCACCAACCACGACATGCTTTTAGGAAGAATACAATGTAGGAAATTTACCATGCCATAGTTTACCTGCTGGAGAGCACTGGGAGACTGAGCAGTGTTGTAGAAATTGCTCTGGCCAGGCTGCTGAACTTGCCCAGAGTAGAGATTTGAAGCCTGGGTGAGCGTAGCTCTGGCCTAGGAAGAGCAAGAGACACCATGCCATTAGGAGCATTTAGGAGAGCAGCTCTCTGGTGCAGCAGCCAGTGCAGGAGAAACCTCAGCACGGGAGGCTGACAAATGTGAAGGTTTCACTTTGTTATAAAGTTCTCATTCTGCAGGTGAAGGAACAGCCTTTTATCACCATTAAGAGAAATTAAACCTGAAGCTCTAATTAATGACAGAAGCACAAGGAGCCTTGTCATTTGGGGAACAAGCCTCAATTCAGATTATGCTAATGTACATTTATTAGACTAAAAGAACATTCTCCTCCAAGTGCCTTAAGTTTGCTGCCACCCAAGCTGAGCAAGACTTGATTTCCTGTGCCAGCCCACTGCAGAAGGTTTGCACGTGGAGCCCTTCCTACCTGCAGGATGTGGGTATCAATCAGCTGAGAGCCTCCCAGCCCTGAAGCCTGCCCAAGCTGATGCTCGTACAGGATAGGAATAGGCTGAGTATTGGAAGTCTGCTGGAATGCCAGGCTGGACTGTGCCTTAGCCAGCTCCTGGTGTTGCACTGCTGGGAAGTTGTGTAAGGCTGTGCCAGACAGAACCACTGGTGATGGCTGAGACAGACCACTCTGCATAAAAGCTTGCTGGGATCTGCAAGAGATTGAAGTGTCATCCATAAAAATTCTGACAGAGCTCAACAATGAGCCACCAAAAATGAAGAGCATAGCTTATGTTCTTTAAACAGAATTATTATTATTAACTACTTTATTATTAATAATAATAATTATTAACTATTGAATACTTTCACCTGAGAAAGGTAGATTTTTTTTTTTTAATTTACTCTGCGCACAACAAAGTAACAGCTGCTACCAAAGGCCACAGGAAAAAACAGTGAGACTTCTTACTAAAATCTTAAATCACAATGAACAATTCAGATGTTCATGCTGCAATAATTCTTGGATAACTTAGCTAGAAAAAAGAACATAACATAGTTCTATAACTGTCATGTTTCTATAACACAGAAAAGCTGCCAGTTCTTAGTTCCTGTGCTACAAGGTAGGAAGGGGAAGCACGTGTGAGTAGCCCCACTTAGTCATTAAGTGAACTGCTTTGTTCTCTTGACTCCACAGAGCTCCACAGTCCAACTTCTAATACAGCTTAAACCACTGGATGCTGACCATGGTAGCTTCCAGAAGAATCTTTTGTTTCAAAAGACCTCACAGTCTTTAATTTTAAGCAGCTATTCAATTTCTTAGTCAGCAGCACGGGGAAGTTGCAGTTTGTTTACAGACAAAAGCCAGTACAGCAAAGCACCACAGACAGGTTTAGTCCATCAGAAGTATTAATCCGAACATTCCCATCAGGAACTTGGTGAGCAGCCACCTTCAGACTGAAGAATCAAGAAGTTTAAATAAGTGCTCCTCTCAAAACTTTTGAGCTCAGAGGAGTGTTTTTGATGTGAAAGCACCTTTTACTTCACCTGGTGTCTGAGCACAGCACTGGTCCTGTTCATCTGCTGGAGTGGTGGGGCTTGTGCCCACACCTGGGTGAGCTTGGCTCTGCACCCTTCCTTCACTGCAGAACACTGTTACAGCCATCCTCTGAGCACTGGAAAAGCTCTTCCAGATTGGATGCAGAGGACTGGCTTCAACAGAGCCAAAATTTTATTCGCATTTTTTCTTTAGCTCACTATTAACTTATGGTTGTCATGTTTTAAATCAGAGATGTGTACATCTCCAGGCTTATCCTCCTCTGCCCATTTTCTGTGTGGGAGAAGCACTCACACTGTTAGAACTCCATTAATGCCATGTTTGTGCGTGATCAGATTTATTTAATCTGGACCACATGCCAGCCTGATTGTGTTTCTGCAATTAGCCAACTGTTTGCAACAGCTTTTGTCAGCTGTAGCAGGACAAGCAATATTTGGTCCCATAAAGTCAGCAAAGCACCAAAGTCAGGATACAAATGTGGTTAATTAAACCTTCTGTGGCCTCAGCCTTCTACATTGCAACAAGCAGGTTTAACTACAGACCATGCAAAACCCTCTAATTAAACTCCCAAAGCAGCTTTCTCAAAGTGGAACTAACAACATTTGTCAGAATTACACTGCTGTGAAGCAGTTTTGATAGAAGTGCAAGGAAGCTTTGAAAGACTTACAGTGGAAGTCTGTCTGGCTATCAGTGCCACTGGAGAGGCACTGGTCTCACTGTCACCTTCTGCAGCAAACAGAAAACATTCTGAAACACACCATGCAGCCCCTCACACATCTGCAATGAGGTTTTTACCACCTGTGAGTTCAAACTGGAACTTTCACAGTGTTTCAAGACTCCAGTGCTGGTCTGATTAGAAAAAACAAATTGCTGAACTAAAGGGACAGACATTTTCTGTTCTCCTGGTATGACAGACTGATGCTTTCAGCTCTTTATCCTGGCTTCCTACAGACACAACTATCATCATTTAGCATCATTTTTTAACCTACGACTTCACAACTACATCTGTACAAGGCAGACAATCTGCATACAGAGTTCTCAGAAGAGATTTTAGGGAAGACAGCAAGATGAGGCAGCTAAGGAGCACAGAACAAGTCTGCAGGGAACCAAAATCAGTAATTCTGACACTAGAACCCCAAAGAAACTTGCATATGCTACTTACCTGTAAGGTTGTAAGGAGGAATTGAACAATTCTTGAGCTTGTGAAACAGCTGGTGCTGCTCCTAAACTCAGCTGAGCTTGGTGCTGTCCTTGCAGAGGTGCATAGATGGGGATGGGGATCTGCTGAACTGAAGCAGGCTGCATAAAAAAGAAAACATTAAGTTAGAAAAGCTACAGCTGAACGTGTGCCAGGATTTGTGTAGCAGTATGACAAGCAAAATTAGAATGTCAAATCCCAAGGGTGCAGGCAGAGCTAGTATTGCTGCCCCCATGAAAATGACTTTCTAGTTGAATTTTATAGTTTTCCTCACAACCAACCATCAGAAACTGAGTGAAATATTCAGATCTGCATATAAAACTGCCTGAGATTGCATATAATTTTATACGACACAAGCTGAGTAAGCCTGCACTCCCATGGCCACAGAAACACCTCCCAGGAATATGAACTTCCCCATGTATTTGTGAGGGGAAGCTTATTCTCTCAACTTCCATGGCAAACAATCAAACACTGCCTGCATGCACCAGAACAGGCAGCAGGGGCAGGCACGACCTCATTTTCTGCAGTCTTTAGTCTCACTCTCCCCTGCCCCCATCAGATCATTAGTAGAACTTGAAAGGCAATATGGATAGGAAGGGAAAAAAAGAGAATTAGGAATCCCCAAATACCTGAGAAAGCCCTGGCTGAAAGCCTTGCTGCTGGGCCAGAGAAGGTGGTGCCAAACGTGCGTGCTGGGTATTGAACAGATGACTCGTATCCATATAAAACGCTGGGATTTGAGCTGCAGTACCTCAGGAAGAGCAATACAATTAGTACCTGATTCCAAACACCTCCCTGCCAGAAAGGTTCTCATCAAGAGTTAGAGGTGCAGCTACTGTCAGTCCTTCCCACTGTAACAGCTACCAGAGAGCCTGGGAGAAGGAGCAGAACTAGAGAGCTGGGTGCCTCAAAAGCTTTGGTATCTTTTCCAATTCACATCCAGAATCTGTCAGTCTTGCACAGGTATCATTAATCCCACATAATTTGAAGGATGAACAACAGATTCTGGCCAAAAAAAGGCATTTGGGTGAAGGAAGGTGAAGTATAAGAACTTGTTATACTGTCACCTATTTTAACTAGATTGTTAAGGATTTTCCCTAAAGAAAAAATGTCACAACTTTCAACTACTGTAGCATTTTAAGAAACAAATTAAAACTAAATCAATGCTGGTCTTAAAACAGCAATTTACAATTCTGAAACAGAAAAATGGTACATTAAGAGACTCAAACTTACTTTCTTCAACAAACTAACCTTTGTACTTTGTGATAAAGCACTGCAGATTTAGAGTAAGACAACTAGCGAGTCTCTGAGTACAGAACACTCTTTATCATTTTGTCTTTACTGCAGAGAAAAACCAGACCCAAATTCAACTCTCCAGCTTCAAAATTCAAATAAAAAGCAGATGTGTGGCTTCTCAGCCACAAACACCATTACCTGCTGCAGACTGAGACACGTAGACCTGGGGACTTTGCTGCTGCTGGGCAATGAGGGATGGCATGCAGCTCAGCTGGGAGAAGTGGCTGGCAGAAGCCAGGCTGCTGGTCTGCAACTGCTGGGGTTTCACTTTGCAGATATTAGGAGGGTCTGAGGTGCTTGCAGTCTTTGTACTCAGTGAAGAGGTTGTGTATGTTCCAGCTCCTAGAGGGAGAGAAGCAAAGGATGCATCAACCAAAGACATTTCAAAGCCCCATCACTCAGAGGTCCAAGTTTTGGGACAGCTCTGTAAGCACAGCCACAACTGGTAAAGAACACACAAACCTAATGCAGCTGTTTCCACCAACACAAGAAAAACATGGAGCCAATTCTGCTGAGTTCACTGTGGGAAGTGCTGCAACCCTGAAACATCTCCCTTCTCAGGCACAGGAGCACACAGAAGTACTGAAGGAGGCAGCTTGGTCAGTGAGGCAACAAAACATTGCAAGCCACAGTGGCTGTGCCCCTCATGGAGATATATTTTAATATTCCGAGGCATGAAGACTGAACCAGATTTAGCATCTTTTTTTTGCTGCCAAGAACCAAGGTGGCAACCAGCACTGGTTGTGAAGAGCTGTGGGACATTTGCTCTGCCTTTTGCAATAGGTTTTGGTATGAGTTCTTGAAGCTTTAACTTAAACAGCAAGAGCACAAAAGAAAATAAAACTTAGCTGGACATCAGAATTATCCTCTGCACAAAATCCATGTGCTTGCCTCCATTTGGCTGAACAAAAGGAAACCAGTAGACAAGAGAAGTTCACCTCCTCTTTCAAGTCCATGTCAGCAGCTTAGGCAGAGAGACATCTTAGTATTATATTCAGCTGACTGAAGCGAAACAGGTGAAGTCGGTTAACAGGTTATTTGGGAAGCTGCTGCTCAGATCTGACATTCCATTTCTAGCACAAACCTTTTGTTAGTTTTGCTTTAAACAATTCCAAAGGGAATCCAACCCCTTGAAAAACGTAAGGAACAACACAACGGGACATTACAGCTTTGACATGTGGTACCTGAGAGGGACGTTGTGGGGGTAACTGAGGCCACAGGAATAGGAGGCATCGATGCACTTGAGAAAGAGCTGTAAGTGCCACTGCTTGGCCCAGTGTTGCTGCTGCTGCTGCTGCTGCCACCAGCAATGGGAGACGCTGCTGAGGTCACTGGTGAACTCTTCTCCCCCATGTTTGGGGAATTCTCCCATGCTTTGCGTGCAGACTCCATCTATTTAAAAGAAAAAAAAAATTCCTCATCTATCAGGAAGTTTCAAGCAGTCCTCCTTCCTCTTTTAACAGTTCTTTTTAGTCAAAAGGCAATTCGGGCTTCATGCGAGCCTCTTTTGGAAGTCGCTGTAATCGTGCAACTCTGTTCATGCAAAAAGCAAACAGCCTGAAGTTGGAGCTGCTCATCTGTTCCAACAGCACATGGGCACAGTTCATCATCTTAACATCCAATGCTCAAAAGAATTTACTCACGCTAATTTGGCTTGGTTTTGTTTGACATGAAGAGCAAAGACACAGTGAGCAAAAGAAAGGGAAAACTCCCCTCTAAATATTTCCATCAAGTCCTTTATTTCCAGGTTACTTGGGCCATTTAAACGAAGCAGCCCCTTGCTTTCTTGGTCAACCACCCACTTTGAGTGACCACCAAAGCCACCTACTGCACACTTCAGTGAACATGAGAGCAGTTTCTGTTTAGATTTCTCCAAAGCAACTGCTGCTCGAGAAGCAACCACAAGCTGACACAGCTTGTGTGTGTTGCTTTATGTTAAAAGCTAAAAATGTTTCATGCTCCTCTATTTCTATAATTATGAGCTTAGGTCTTGCACAGCAAGGGAGATGAAACTTTAAATATTATGGACACAGTTACCTTCCACCAGAAGTGGAAACGACCATTGTTTTACTGCAGCCAATAAAATCTAATTCTTGCTACATTAGACACGCAATGCGAAATCTGAATTGAGACACTTCTGAAGGTCCAATGAACAGGAAATATTACTGTTTAGACTACACTCACTAACTTAAAAGCCCAAACATGGTCCACGGACTTCTGCACAACCTTCAGCTGTTTCCAGTGGAAACACAAGCTTTGCTAGGAGAGCTGAGATTGCTCACTGTAGTTTTCTGGAGGCCAGGTGCTGCCTTTAGTGGTGGATATTAAGGGGCAAATCTATACTCACCACACCTCTGGCCCCACTGCCTGCTCAGGAGAGCCCCCCCAGCTGGGACCTGCAGCCTCTCAAAACCACACCTGTCAATCTGCCCTGATTTACATGAGTTAGGCAGTCTGGACGGACCAAACGTGGCTTAGGTTATTTGGCTAGATGCTCCAGAAATGATAAAAAAGCAGAGCATTATCGAAAGAAGTGGGTCACAGGTGATCAATACACACCCATGTGGAAAAGGAGGTTCTGGAGTCCTGAAAAGAATAGAGGGGGAGGAGGGAAACTTAGCTACACACTCAGTCCTCTGGGGGGAAGTCACCTATTTTCATTTTTGAGATCATCTTCCCTAGCAATCATTTTCTGTTTCCCCTCCACAACATTTTCCTCCGAACTGGTTCTGATTCTTACAGACAAGGCAAACTTCACTCATCACTAACGTGCTGGAAATGATTTTGTTTAGGTGTATTGCACTGGCATTGAGAGAAAGTAAGTCCCTTTGAGTGTCAGACCAGAGAAGGTGGAGAAGGTTCTGTGTTCACTGGGTTTCATGATGCCCTGGAGAAACTATTGATAGCAAAAGCTACACACTGCATTTTATTGCATCTAGGGCACGTAACAGAGTCCTGAAGTTTTCTTTTGGAAAACAGCTTTGCTGTTGGAAAGCTTCTTAGCAACCTCTAATTTTTATAAACTAGAAAAAAAGATGCAAGAGAGGTTGATACTCTAGGAATGCCTGTGCAGCACCACCTACAGACCAGATATGGAGGAATAAGAGGCTCTAAATTAAGTGAGACTGGGGACAGTGCTGAAGTTTCACTGCTCATTGGGGGGAAAGGAGGGCACAAGGAGGAGATCATGGCTGTTTGAGGCTTCTCTTCGTCTTTGATCCACTGGGGCCTTCACACTGCAGTAACAGTCCTGCCCATATTACCCAAAATCTCCACTGGAGACAAACCCAAACGTGCTCTTCCATAAATACACCAAAGTCTTGGTGAGAGAAGGAAAGAAAGTCCAAATGTGTCAGATTTGGGACCACACGCCTACACAGGAATTTTAGATGAAACCTTGGACATGAAGAGGGCCAAGCAGCTCAGTTTGAGATTTCTTTGGACTTCCCTCTGCTCAGCTCCTTCCCTACAACAGCCCTATGAGCCAAGTCCTTAAGAGGATGACTGAGTAAGGAAACAAGACCTCAACAAGGCTTCCCATAGGAGCACCTTATATCTCCACTGAAGAATGATGCCCAGCAGTGGGAGCAATTTTGGCCAACTCCCCTACAAGTCTCTTCACAGACAGCTTTCTGTGACAGGGGATGGAGGGAAGAGGAGGTGTAAGGATTAATCCTTTATGCAGGCAGAACCTGGACATTTTGTTCTTTTAAGAAAATGAAGGAAATGCTTTCCTCTCTCCTGCTCCAGAAGTATCTTTGGAAAGATGCAAGGGTTCTGCTGAAGAGGATGACAAAGAGCAGAGCTGTGCCTGGCCCAGGCGGCCTGCTGAGACAGTGACTGTCTCAGTGTGTGCTTCAGAACAAGCCTGCTGCCTTCTGCATTTGTGAAAAGGAGGTAGAGCTCCAGTGACTGGAATAAAGAAATCAGGGACAAAGCTGCTTCCAAACAGCTTTCCATCCAGATTTCAGTCAGAGGGCTCTTCAAGGTAGCCTCAAAACATGGATCTTTGGCCTATTTTGGTACCACACATCCAAAATCTATCATCCCCTGAGAAACCACCACCACCACAAGAGCAGGAAAAGAAATGCAGGATGAATGACACCGACACCCAGCCTGCTCTGGAACTGGGCAGTGTCCCACACTTGGAGGTGACAGACAGCCCTACCTGTATGACACGGGATTCCACCTCCAGCTGCCAAACAGTCAGATACTATTTCAGAACAACACTTTCAGACGCCAGAAAGTCACATTAGGATAACTCATTACACAAGAACGCAGCAGCAAACCAGGCTTTTTTTTTCAGCTACTTGTCCCTCCACAGCGCTCTCCCCATTCTACTGTTTGAAAGAGGTGTTATACTTTTTTTAGGAAATCAAGTGTTAACAGAAGAAAAGCAGAGATTCAACAAGAGAACATGAGTATTTCTCATCTGTAGAGAACACAAGCAAGCAGCTGTCAAACCGTGCCAGTGAGACAAGTCTCACTGGGACTGACAAGCAAGTTCCTCCAAAGCATTAGTTCTGCATCCAATCTCAAGTTTCGTTTCTTCTTTTAAAAACTTAGACAAACTAAGGTCAGACACCACTATTCCTTACTACCAGAAGCAGCAACAACACTTCTACTGGCTCAGCCCCCTGCAGTAACAATTACAAAGCGGATCTAGGACACCAATAGAAGAAAGAACCCAACAACTTCTAAAAATACAGTAGCAAAGCTAGAGCCCAACTCTGTGTTAGTGAGTTATACAATGCACACGGTCCAAAACCCAACAAAATGGGAAAACAGCACTCAAAATATTCTCCACACTTGCTCTGCACCGGAAAGCAGAAAACAACAGAACATTTACAACACAACAAAAGATGTTCTGACCTGCTGATCTAACTGCCTTTCAGAGTCATCAACACACCATCCAATTGTCACTATTTGGAACTTCAGCCATCCAACTCAAACCACACTGCCACCGCACCAAAGTCTTAGAACTAAGAAGAAATCAAGCTTGGCTTATCAAGCAAATCCTTCAAGCCTTTACACCAAACCAGGCAACTTATTTTAAGCTCAACACTCAAAAAAACCCAGATTCTGATGGCTTGTCATGAGCACTGTGGTCCAATGCTAAAACTCTAGGATCTTCGTTGTTCAGGGCAGTGGGAGCCAAGATTGGTTGAGATGCCAAGTGTTAATGCAAAACGGGGTTAGAAATTTATGGTTTAAATGCATCCTTCGATAGACTCGTGTTTCAGCCATCCATTTATATGCAAAAGCAGTTCAGCAGAGGAAACAAAGGAAGGCTCTAAAAAAAGGTTCACCAGCAAGTTCTCCAATAACTTTTTTCCCCTGCATGCAAGAAAACGACCCTTAGAGGGATGTGGTACATACCTTGAGGGTGAGGTCGACGGTAGCGGGAGAAACTGGAGTTAGGCTGGAGCTCTGTTGTAAAGTCTCCCTCCTAGGGAGGGGAAGGGTGTGGGGCAGGGGCACCTGAAAGGCAGGCAACACACATCACATTCTAACTACGTCTACTAGAAAAGCCCCAGAAAGCAAAGCTCAAGCTTTATCAAGTGAGCTACAATTTCTTCAAGGCTTGAGCATTTGGCAGGGAGACTGATAAAATAAGGTGAAAATTTGGTAGGCAAGGAAAGGCCACTCAGCAGGTGCCAAGATGCTTCTCATCTTTCTAAGAGGCTGAAGATTAAGGTTTTAAGGTGTCCATGTCCTCTGCATAAACAAACACCAATTGTCTGTTTGGGGATTTAATTTTCAGTACTATTTCAGTTTATTGATATGCAAAAATTCTTCCCAAGCCAGGTTTGTCCCTTTCTGTACCAGTACAGTACAAAGGGCTTTGTGACCTTGAGTTCTGAGATGCAGTTTCTGAAAAGAGGAAGCTTTCATAGACCTGCAAAATCACAGGACCATGAAACAAACTATAACAGATTTGCCATCCAATAATTGAATTCAGTTATTTTCTCTTTCAAAAGACGAAAGATGTGATACTTGGGGAAATAAACCTGACATAATGCTGTTGCTATCTTGGCTTATGAAAACTCCAGTGGATTTCCTAGAAGTTTTAAAGAAAGAATCAAAAATACTGCAGTGTCCAGTCTGTTAGTCCTAACTATTCCTTTCTCTGTTCATAGCATAGCTAATGGACTGTCACTGGATGAGATATGGCTAATCCAAAAGACAGATCCTGAAGCTTTGAAGCAGGGGATGGCACAGATCCTTTGTGGCCAGGAATTCCTGTAATTCCCCTAATTCCTGTATTAGAAATTCAACTCTAACATCCACGAGGATTGGACATCATTAACACAAAAGAATTCAGTCTTCCACACTAACCACCAAAGTCAAAAAACCACAACACTACCAGAAAAGCCAGAAGAGTAAGAAGTTCAATCAGTACTGCTTCAAAATGGTGCTGCAGTAAGCTGAAAAGCATTTTTAG
>WAAG01013007.1:7421-41123 GCA_013390105.1 Tichodroma muraria | reverse complement strand
TCCACTCAGAAAAGCCATCCCCGCCCGATCTGCGTGATCTTTCCTGGCTCCAAGACAGCCCTGAGAAAATTCTCTCACCGACCATGCTTGCAGGAGAAGAAAATTCGAATTCCATCAGCCAGATATCAGCAACGAAGCTCACAGTTTGGCTCTGCGGTCTTTTTTTCCTTTTTCCCGGTCAGCCTGACTTGCTTCCCCCTCCCCCCCAGGCCCGACGGCAACGTGGGGAGAGGGGGAGCAGAGAATGTTCGGCAGGAGCTCTTACCTTGAGCCTCTGCCGGAAACCAAGAGAGAGATGATTCCCGGGTTTGCATTTAAAAAAGGTGTATCGTAAAAGGCGTACCCACGCTTTCATTGGTTTTATCAAATGTCAGTAATACACATTGGCCAATCACGGCCAAACTACTACACCCTGCCAGGACTGAGAACAAGTCCAGCAGTTCACAGCTGAGTGCAGCACCCAAAAAAGGCTCAAAGTGAGCCTGTCCCTACATGCAGCTGAGCAGTGTGCCTGTCCCTGGGCAGTTTTCCTGTTCCCCTACCCTCAGGGGCACAGCTGTGCCCCTGCTCCAGAGAGGTGCCATTCTCCCCACTCCAGCTCACTGCAAATCCCATTGTACTTGAAGCACAGATAAGCACATGGCTCCTGCAGATGTGCTGTGCAACGCTCATGGCTGTGCCTTCTTGTTCCCTTTTCACTGCAAATCACACATATTCCAGCTGGTCCTAACACCTCTGTCCCAAACTGTGGATGGGCACTGTTCTGTGTCTTTTAGACCTTCACAAAACATGCTGGAAGGGACACTGCTGCCAGACCCTCCCTGCAACACACTGGTGGCCTTCTCCCTGTCCCCATCAGAGTGTCCCCCATCAGACCCAGCCTGGTGCTGATCCACAGATGGAGGTTCCCATCTGTCTTGTGAGTGGGATGTCACACCAGCTTCCATAGGGCGGCTGTGCTCCCCAATTCCTTGTGGGACATATCTCCTAGCCAAGACTTTTCCCCCCACCAAAGCAGTCCCTTGGGGCCAGGGTGGTAACAGAGGGGATTTGTTGTGACAAGACAGACATGCTTGTGCTAAGGCAGATCCAGAATAACCTTGGCCACCCCAGCCACTCAGATCAGGGAGAACAGGGCTACCAGGCCCCCACAATGTTCTTCCACTGGCTGGAGCCCCCTGCACTGAGGACTTGCTCAGTGGAAGCATTCCACAGAGACTCCAGGGAATCTCTGGGCCTGTAGCAGCTCATCCTGCAGGTCCCAAGGGTTAAAACACCCACAGTTGCACCTCATGCCAAGGTTCCTGTCATTCCAGGTGTATGATTGGCAGTTGCCATGTGGGCTCTCTGTGTTGCACGTCAAGACCCCACCAACTTGTATTCCCAAGCACTGGTTCATGGTGCTGAGTTTGAGAGGCAAGGGAAGTGGGCAAACCAAAATGAGGTGAGGGAGCTGGTTTTCCCCAAGAGGTCGTCTTTACTTCTCAGTATCCTTCAGATCTCTCTTTCACAGTGCTGGTGGAGCACCAAGCACAGACCAGCAGTAAATTGGATTGAGCAACCAATTTGGTACCAATGAGGTACCAAGCTGGAGGGGATGGAAGGGTTTGATGCTGGAGCCTTTAGTCCACCCTCAGGCTGGGCAGCCCCAAGTACTGCCTAAGGGGAAGCCACTGTGATGTGGAGATTCATCAGCAAGGAGTTTCCGGAACAAAGCACATAGCAAAACCCAGTGTGGGCTGCTGATGCAGGAGAGGAGCCAAATGGGCAGGGAAGTTCTGTGTTGATGGGTGTCAGCAGCAGCACTAAATGCCCTTGGTTTGAAATCCAGCCTTGAGCAGAAAACTTGAGAATGGGACAGCTGATGGCCTGGCCTGTATAAACGCAGTCTAGTTATCTGGATATTTTTAAGCATTGTTTTTCTCCCTTGTCACTCATTGGGCATTTATTACACATTCATAAATGGCAGTGCAGCAAATCTACATTTTTCACGCAGTTTTGGCCTTTGTTTCAGGTGTGACCAGATGTGAGCAGATCTGACAAAGATTCACGTTCCAGATTAGCTCAGGTACTCAGCTCCTTCAAACCTTCTGCAGTTCTGTTGCTTTGGACATAAGGTACATGCTGATCTGTTAAAGTGGTACCTGAGCAACTGCATTTTAGCTTTATTTCATCCTTGGTCTAAACCTCCCTCTAAGCCTGCTCTTCTGCAGATGGAGCTGAATGGGCTTAGAAACCTGCTAGAACAGCCACCTGGGAACATGTCCAATTTAATCTGCAGGCAGAAATGTAGCTGAAAATGATCAAAAGATTTTATTAAAATCTGGGTTAATTGTGACTTGGGAGAATTTCTAACACAGATCAGCGTGTACTTAGCTCTGTGATGGTGTTTTTGCCTGGCCCTGACTTTCTTTGTGGAGTCAGGTATCAACTGTGTGCACACCATGTGAGAAGGTCATTGGAAAGTGTTGTGGTTTCAGTCTGAAACCAGACAGAAATATTAATTTGGGTTGCCAATTTAAAATTCTGTAATTAAGAGCAAAACAGGCTTAAACTTGAAAGGAACAGACTTTATTAACTAACACAAAAAGAAAGAAAAAAACCCCTAAGAATTAGAATGAAACTTTCAAAACATTCTTCCTCTATTACCAAAATTTCTTTCATTCTCACTGACAACATACGGAAATCACATTTAGAATTTTCAGTCGGTTTTTTCAATTCTAGAATAGTCTTTCTTCAATTCTTCTAGGGATTGGAGCATCTCTTACTTGCTATGGAAAAAAAAAACAAAACAAGACAAAATAAACTTTCCATGATAACAGCCGCCTGGAACATCTGTATCATGAAACTCCTCCCATGTTCACAGCTCTTTTATAGCTGTGCTGGGCCATAATCGATGTATGGAGTTTATTTTTTAAAGACAAAACTGTTCAACAACAAAGGTTCTCTTCCTCTTTATCTTATTCTCAGGGACAGAATCTTCACTTCCCTGTTTAAACTTCTCAGCAATCACAGCCACTTCAACATTGGCTTATTCAATACTGCATTCCTTTGCTCAGATTTACAATTTGAACCTTTTATCTCCCCATATTTCTCTATGGTTTAAAGGAAATGTCTCATTATATTATAGTCCATCACCATAGCTTATAAGAGATTTTAATGTAAAAAATAAAACAACTCCTTATCTTCCTTCTATTTAAGACTTCGCTTTCTTCACTGACTTTAATGTTTTCATGTGGTCTCCTTACATGTCTTCACTCTGGCTTTTCTTTCACTCAAGAGAGGACAGAAGTTTTCTGGTTTCATCTGTGCGTTGAAAGAGTTAACAAAGGCAGCAGCTAACCAAAGCAGTCAGGTGATATATTTCAGGCCTGCTGGACTGCGGCTTTCTTTTTTTTCTCGGAGCTATAAAGTTACAAGGCTGCTTCTGGCCTCAGCCACAGGCTGGAGTCTTGAGGCTGAGGAGGGGAGTTCGCTAGATTTTTCTTTCCACCCCTTGGTCTTATCAGGGCAGAATCAGTCCCGGACTGAACTACTCGGGCGGCCCTATCCTGTCAGGGCCTTCTTCACACACACACACACACACACACACACACACACACACACACACACACACCAGTCTCAGCGGTATGATGTCTCGTGGCTCTAGGACAGTTCTGGGAAACTCTTTCAGCGACCGCACTGGTGGGAAAAAGTAGCTCATATCAGCAGATCTCAGCAGCCGTGGTTCGGCCCTGCGACCTCCCCTCTCTCTCCTGGCCGTGGCAGGCTCGGCCTGGCCCAGCCCGGCCCCGAGGGCCGTGGCGGAGCGGCCAGGCAGCACTTACTACCTCTTCTCCAACCGGAAAACAAGAGAAGGAAGGTTCGCGGGTTCGTACTTAAAATGTGTATTCACAAAGGTGTACCCATGCTTTCATTGGTTTTATCAAGTGTCAATAATATACACTGGCCAATCACGGCTAAACTACAACAGAAAGGACAGTTAGGAGAAGATCAGTGATACCCAAGTGACTGTCATGGATTCCGCATCTTTACTATTCTTTTTAGGTTATTAAGGTAAAAACAGGGGGATGAGCTGTTGAGAAACATAACACCTCATTGAGTAAGTCTTTTATATATTGACAGGAATCAAAGATGAGGCCAATAAGTAACTGCTGGTAGCAGTTAAGAATAGGAGTAGAAAGATGTGGAAAGTTGAGGGGTTTTGGGTTTGGTTTTTTAATTTTTTTTTTTTTGCTATAGTTCTGTCAGCAGAAATGTCAGCCCCTACTCGACCCACGATTGGCATTGCTCATCAGTGCCTGCCATGACACCAGCACAGAAGATTCTTAATGCAGGCCAAGACCTGCAGCTATTCAGCAGCTGTGCCTATTACCTGCTAAAATCTCCTGCAGGGCACTGAGATTGCCTGGCTGTTCTGGGAGACTGTGCCAGGAGGCTTAGCTGTGGCAGGGAATGACTTCTGCCCTGGCAGCCACAAGCCTTTGGAAGCTGCCACACAGAGGTGGCATTTCCAGATCACGGTCACCAGGCTTCTCCAGAGCTGGGAATGCCAACATTCCTGTTGGGACTCCATAATGCCAGAGGGCCCTAAGAATGGAGAGAGACACAGTGAATGCAGGAAGCAATTCTGTGACCTGTCTTTTATCCAGCACCAGCCTTTCCTGGCACACTCAAAATACTTAAAAAATGGGAATTGCTCTAACACCCCTTGGTTCTCAAAAAGTCAACAGCCTCATGCCAGCCTTCACTCACTTGTTCAGAAAGTCATAGATAGAACAAGTAGACATTGCAAAATCTCAGGGACTCTTTTCCCTTCTCATCTCTTTTTGAGGCAAGAAAGGAGATTTGGGCTTGTGCTTGGGTTCAGCAACCGATCTGAATGGGGTGATAACACTGGATTGGGGTTGTGTTGCTGCTGGCCATGGTTTTCTCTGAGGAAAAAGGCAGCCAGAATTTGAGAGCGGGGGATGTTCTGGTGAATCATGAGCAAAACAAAACTT
The DNA here is from genome assembly GCA_013390105.1 of Tichodroma muraria. NCBI lineage: Eukaryota > Metazoa > Chordata > Aves > Passeriformes > Sittidae > Tichodroma > Tichodroma muraria. The sequence continues at coordinate 36,120 of WAAG01013007.1, read as the reverse complement.
GCTGGCAGAAAAGGAAAATCAGCCCTAGTGGAAGAAAACCAGAGAAGGGTTCCTAGATTTCAAGGTCTGCAAATGAAGCAGGTAAGATTTAAGGCCGAATAATTTAAATTCATGCTTTCTTTTTTTGACAACTCATTAGTTTGTTTCATGAAAAGCATTCCTTTGAAATCTTGACAGGTGTAAGACTTGCATGTAAGTAATATTTGATAGGAAAACTTTTAGGCAATCCTCGGGCAAACCAAGTCAAAGCTGAAGTGCTCTCCGTGCCCCTGTCTGGCACCAGGTGGCATGCGTGGTGCTGCTTGGAATTTAGGGCTTGGGCAAAACGAAAGTGACAGTCAAAACACAAGGAAGCAATATTGAACTACAGCAGTCATGTGCTAATGCCAACTTTACATGGAAATTGAAATTGCATTTATTCTTGCTTGTTATCTATAAAACACAGTAGAAAAGTTCAGCAGTGTAAGAAAATCTCGCACAAAAATAACACAAAAAAAAGTGGCTGGTGATATTTTTAGAACAGAAAACCACCATTTGTTTCTATCACTGCTAGAAGAAGCTTCATAGCATATAGAGTTATTTCAAGTTTTTAATCTTGAACATGAAATGTGCTTTGCCTGCCTGGACCCTGGGACTGAGTAGAGTTGGTGCTCAGGTAGTTTGGTGCTTCTTAAGGATGCCCAGACCATGCCACTCTGGGCTTTCAGGCTCCGTGCTGGGAGGCTGGACCAAGCTGTCTAGAAGAATTAGTTTCTTCATGCCAGAAAAGAGCGTGTCTCTGCTATGGACAAGGAATAAGCTCTATGTTACCTGCTGTAAAACCTTGCTACTCATTGTTGAGGGTTTGCACCATGAAGTCGGGGTGAAATCTGGTCCCTAGATTAGTAGGGAGGAAGAATTGTTGTGATACCAAAGCCAGGAATTCCACGTTATGGTAATGATGGTGCCTGCAGGGCTGCCAAGCAAAAAATCGATGTGTACCCCACCTAGAGACACCACATTTTGAGCAGAGAGGACAGGGTTATGACAGCTGTGTGTATGGTGGTGTACGAGGGCACAATGTGTTTGCCACCTACCCACGAGCACAAGTACAGTCTGTGCATGAGGACTGTGCCACTGGCCGTGCTCACTTTGTGCTCAGTGTCCGGGGGCGTGGTGATGGACACCAGCTGTAGATACGACAGCGTGCGTGTGTGTGCCGAGAGTTGCTTTTTATGTTAAAGTGCCTGGCTGTACCTGGGCACTCCTGTTGTGGACCGGGGTGCACCCCTGCCTGCACTTCCGTGCAGGTGATATCCCCCCAGAGGAAAGTGCTGGGTCTCTCTCTCCAGGAGCAGGCGTATCTCTCAGGGTGTCCCTGGGCGCAGAGTGCTCCGGGGGGTGCAGGGTGCCTGGAGGTGCGGGGTGCTCCCAGGTGTGGGGTGCTCCCGGGTGTGGAGCGCTCCGGGGGGTGCAGGGTGCTCCCAGAGGTGCGGGATGCTCCCGGGTTCAGGGAGCCCCTGGGCGCAGAGTGCTACCGGGGCTGCAGAGTGTGCGGGGTGCGNCGCCCCCCCGCCGGGACAGCCCCTCCCCGCAGGCGGTCTCTGTTTCTCCCTCTCGCTCGCCCTCTCGCTCGTTCGTTCCTTCTCGCTCTGCCGGTCCGGACGGGCGCGGCGGGGACAGCGGCGCAGGGCTGTGTCGCCATGGCGCTGGCGGCCGCCCGAGCGCNGTGCTGGGACAGTGCCTTCCACACTGCCTGCCAGCCCGGTACACCCGCTGGTTCTGCCCGCTGGTTCCTCGGCGGCCGCCTCAACGTCTCGGGTAAGGCGTCCCGGCCGCGCATCCCCCGCGCCCCGGCAGGGCCGCCCGCTGCTGCCGCCGGGATGGACGGGAGGCGTTCCGCGGGGCGAAGTTTCGCCAGCGCCCGTCTTTGGGGGTGAAAACGAGGATTTCGGTTGGGCGGCGCTGGGAGGAGACAAGCCGGGAATTGTGAAATACTGGAAGCGGGGAGAAAATCTGAAGCCGATATAACCCCGGCTAAGCCTCTTGCCCGGGCGCTGCCTCGGGGGCGGCCGCCTTTCGACCTGCGGAGATCGGTCGTAGCCCCGTCGCTGGGATGCCCAGCTTGGGCTCTGCCGGCTGCGGGCACCGGGTGCTGCCCGGCCCCGTGTTGGCTCAGGATGATCCATAGGTGGGGAACGGTCCCAGGATTTTATGGCAGCAAATGCAGTTTTTGTTTTTGTTGTTTTTTTTTTCTTTCTTTTAAAAGAGAATCTTGGTCTTTTCCAATTTCACCACTCAACATGAAACAAGAGTAAAATATGGCTGCCCTGACGCCTTTGAGTTTTGTCCATGCCATATCTGCCTTGAAGGCTCTTCTGTGCTGTGTCCATGCTTCATCCAGTGGGAGTGAGCCCCAGCCCTATCCAGGTTACCACTCAGTGGTGATGTCTTTTAACAGGGATAAACATTCCTGACCTTTGTTTCCCATTTCTTGGGGAGGGCACCGGTTCAGTAATTGAGTAATTGTAGCATCTCTGGCCACTGTTTTTTTGACAGCCAAAAGGGGAAACCTTCCTCAGGTCTTCCAGAGAACATAAGAGAATGTCTCCTCCCAGAGGATGATGCCCAGCAGTGGATCCCAAGCTTATGGAGATGTGTGTACAGCCCTGTGCTCAGCACCCAGCAATCAGAGGATTTTAGCCAGAATTTTGTTTTCATTAATTCCTGTTGAAAGGAAGATCTTGTCTGAGCACAGCCTATCAGGGATCTATTTTTTTCCTCTGTAGAGTGGGATCAACACTTTCTTCTGGATCCCGTGTCAGATCTTTGCTATCCAGATGTTGCTTGGCCTCAGGTCTAGTTCCTCAGCAAACAGAAAATGCCACTTAGTTTTCTTTGCATAAATTTAAGAAAATAATAGGCTTTTGAAACAGATGCACAGAATTAAACAGGTTTGCTGTTGCTGGTTTTCTTTTCAAGTGTGATGAAGGCAGTACTTTGCCACAGCCAAATGACTGTTTTTCTGTTAGGAGACTCTGATTTTGTCCTTTCGCCTCTTGATTTGAATACTGGCTGCAGAAACATGGCAACAGTTCAGGTCCCTGATCCAGAACATCCTGTGTGCATGTCTCCCAGCACAGCTGAACCAAGAGCAACTGAGCCATCTGATGCTCTTTGCTTGGGGCCCTTGCAGTAGGATTTTGGGGACCTGTGACCTTCAGGGTTTCTGGATTTCTTGCACTGTAACTCCTGGCCAGGAGAATAACCTGGCAAACTATTGCATTTCCCACCAGAACACATTCTTGGGAGCTTGTCTTACTGAGATGAATTGTTTCTGCGCAGCCAAGGAAGCAAGAAAATGTATGGAGAAACCACTAGGGTGTAGTAGTAAGGGGAAGATTCACTTTTGCTGATTTTACAAAGCAGAATCACTAGATTCTGTTTTGTAAAATGAGCAAAAGTCTTTTGTAAGCCTAAGATCAGGAAGGAAATAATAGCATTTGGCTCTGGTTCACCTGCTGGTTCTTATTGACCACAGAGCTAAAGCTCCCACTTGTCTCAGCCAGGGCTTTCTGCAGCAGAAATTCCCTCTGAAGGCTGTTGTGGCTGCTCACAAATAAAAAAAGTTGCTTGGGCAATGAATGCCACTTCAGGTGATTCACTGTAGTGTGGCACATTGTGTGTGAGGGTGTAGCTGTGAGGAGCTTGGAGGTGGGAGTTGCTACTTGTTGTGGACCATGCCACAGCAATGAACACAGGTGGAGGAAACCAGTGTACAACTGCTTAAAGCATTCCCCACTACCGCTTTTGTCCTCTTGTATCATAACAGGATGGCTTAAGAAATGGCTTTCTCTCTTTTATTTTACAGTACTGCTGCAGGGTTTTGCATTAAAAATAAAAGACTTTAAACAGCTGAAAAATGCTTTTTCAAATTTTTGAGACTATCACTTGGTCTTGTAATGAAATGTGTTAAATTTTGAGGAATTTCTTTCTCTGTGCACCTTTAGGGCTCATTCCCACCCTGTGTGGTGGTATGATGGTGTGAACACAGAACAGCCAAAGCTGCTACAGCACACAGCATTTTAAAATTTATTTGGAAAAATGAAATCCTTTCCCATCGGTATTAGTGTTTCCAGGAAATATGATCTGAAATCCAACAATTTTTCAAAAAGGTTTTCTCTGAGTTATACAGCAGTGTCCCTGACTAGTTGCCTATTGAAATAAAGTAACTGCCTTTAAAAGATTACAATGCAATAAGTAAGTGTCATATAGGCTTGGAATTCCTACTTAACAAGGATGTCCTCTATCAGGCAAGTTGCTACTGGACATGCAGGCAGGTTTCTTTTATGGATTCTATAAATTTCTTCAGGTGGGGTGCTCTCCCTAAGTCCTCCACTTCAGGTTGCTGAGGGGGAGAAATGCACCTTTAAAAGGGAATTTTATGCATTTAAATTTTAGGAGGAGGAATACACAGTCTGAGACACGTTAATCTTTCCCACAGGTCTGGTAATTTGTAGATGTCTGAACTTTGAGTTTGCCATAGATCCTACAGTTTTAGATATTTTCAGTTAGCTGAGGTTCAGCTCTTTGTTATACCCTGGAATAAAAATGTTTCACATGAGCTTTAATTAAAAAATCCATATGGTGCAGTGCTAAGTATGCCAGCTGGGGAAGACTGTCTGATTTCTTTAGTGAAATGCTGCTCTGGGGAGCAAAAGCATCAAAAGGGTGTCTTTGTGCTGGTGGGAGTGGGGGAAGGATTTGGGCTGGCTTAAGTTTAGCCAGTGGAGCTAAGCTGAGCTGAATTGGTCATGGCCTCTCATGGGTATCCATCTCTAAGGCCACTGTGCCAATTAAGTGTAGAATTTGTTGTATAGCTTTACTAGAGCTGCAAATGCTCTCAGTTCCTCTGTTATACATTAGTGTGTGCCTAGCAACCTAAGCTTGCTGTTGGACTTGACCAAGCTAGGTTTACAAAGCATCTTTCTTATGATCAGGCTTTGTTCAAACCTTTGGGGTTTTTTTACAGTAAATTGCTTGGATCAGCACGTCGAAAAGTCTCCGAACAGAGTGGCTTTGATTTGGGAGAGAGATGAACCTGGCACTGCAGTGCATGTCACATACAGGTATGGCACCTTCTCACTATGCCTAGCAGTGTGGGGGAACAGGAAATGGGATTTTTTCACCTGACAGTTTCCTTTTTGCTTGCTGGAGTTATGCATGGGGAAATTTCTGTGAATAGCTTCTGGTTTCAGCAGAGTAGCAAACGTCTTGGTGCAAACATCTTGTGTTGATGGTCAACAGCTTGATACTGAGCCCTGGCTGGAGGGGATTTTAAGCTCCCCATGTTTCTCTTTCCCATCCTCAGTGCAGTTCAGGGCAAACTTGAGGCTGTTCTAAGTGACACTGACGTGTAACTGATGCTATAGATTGCAGGGTTTGTTAGAGTATGGCAGGTTTAAGCACGTTTCTCTTCTTGCTATGTGCCTTCATTTACGAGACAGTTCTTCCTTTTACATCAACTCTGTCTCTAGTGAGACTTAAATGTCTCCCAGACTTAAATGTTCCTCACTGCATGTTTTAGGGAGCCAAATGTTTGAGCTGCTGAATCTCAGGGAGCCAGATGTTTGTTCTCCTAGATCAGAAAGCAGAGATGAAGAATGTCCTAACATCAGACCTTTACAGAATGTTTTCTGGAACTTGTTGGGATTCCTAGAGCTCCTTGGGTCTGAATAGGTTCTGGTGGTCTGACTCATCTCTAAAATTTATTAAAGCTCCTGGAAACATTATTCTTTGGAGGGAGGAGAGTGGTCAGCAGGGAGGAGTCGGTGTAAAAATAACTTTGAGAGGTTAGTGCTCCATGCAACAGAAATAAACACTATCTGATATAAATCTGTGAAAGGAGTGCATTGGTTTTAATCTTGGTATTGTAATTTGGCAGGATGTTTAGGCTTGTTAATATATAAATATATTGTAATGAACTGGGTAGCTTGGCTAAGTGCTTTTGCATTTTGCCATTCAGGTGGTAAACATGGAGATGGAACCAAAGGTTTCTCCCGGAAAACATACCATTTATGAATGGTATGTTTTCCTCCCAGGTTTGCGTACTTTTACCTCTCTCTTTATGCCTCAGGCATGAAAACTAGGGGTAGGAAAGAGGTGACAATTGTGCTCAGATCAACCTGATAAGAGAAGCAACCCAACAGACAGCACAGCCTCATTCAAGGCAACTCTAACTTCCCCCTTAGGCTGCTACTTGAAATATACTGAGCTGCTGCAGACACTCAAACATCTTATCTGCAATCTCTGGAAATAAGGGATGGCCTTTCTGAACAGCAACTGTTTTTTTTCTTGGCCATGCCAAAATGCATTTGGAAGAAAGTATATTTTCAGCCTATGGAATTGTGATTGCTGTGACATGAAGACAAGTAACCCATATCTGAAAACTGAACCCTTCTTTGTGCAGCCTTACAGAGATACAGTAACTGGTACCAGAGAGGAGAACATCCAAGGGATTGGCAATCTCTATTTTCAAACTTCTGGCTGTATTTGAGAGCCATGTTTCTGTTTCTGCCTGATACTCTGAGTGAGATGTGACTGCATTTGAGTTTCTCAAGAGACTTTGGTCCTACCACGTGGTAAAACAGATCACTTGGTTCTCTGCTTATCTCTTTAAGGCAGGAATAGCTTTGTTGAAAACAACAGTAACCTTTTCTGTGGTCTTTGGGCTGCATTTTTACGGGTTTTAAATGGGATTGGTAGCTTTTCCCATGGTGTGTTGGCAGTGATTTCCCTTTGAGACAGAACTTAGCTGGAAACCTTTTGTAGTAGTGCCTTATTTGAGCTAGAAATTTTGTGAGGGAAAGCATTTAAGAGAAAGAAGTGGTGTAGGAGTTGGGATGCTGGTTGAGTAGTCCTTGGTGAGCCTTCTTTAGCTGATCAGCCTCAGCATATAGGGGGGAATGAGAGTGATGCTGGACATGTCCTGGCAGAAGAGAGATGCCCCTTTCCTTAGGATCTGGATGCCCTGTTAAATGGCATGGTGGCCTTAGAGTAAGGGTTTAGCACTCTAGGAAGCCAAAGACTTTAATCTGGGCACTGCCTTATGGACCAGCTTTGAGTAAGGTCGTGGATTCAGCTGGGAGAGAGCTGTCCAGGGTTTATGTGCAGCACACTGCAAGGCACCAGTTTTTTGCATTATCTACTTTGCAAAACTTGATGCTGTGAGCTGCTTCTCCTCAGAGATAAGCCCTGGGTGACACAAAGAAAGATGCAGCTGCTGGCCTGGTCCTCTGCCTTCTCCTCTGGGGAGCTGTCAGGTACAAGAAAACAGCTGAGTGCTGGCCTTATTCACATCGAAGCCTGCAGAGGAAGAAGGTGGCTGGGCAGGAAAAAGACTGGAACAGACTTTCTACTCCCTGAGGAAGGGAAAAACCTTCATCAGTGGGATGTCCTCCATGAACTGGCAGGAAACACAGCTGCACTGGAAAGTGCTGCCCCGGCTAGCTCATCCTTGGCAGAAATAAAAGCCTCAATTTGCCTCCTCTGTGGGCAAAGAGCTGGTGGGTTGTGCCATCAGTCAGCCCATGTCCCTGTGCACACTTGTCAGCAAGGTGGGTTGTATTTGTGCAGCAGAGTTCAAGTACTGTGTGTTAGGGGAAGAATCCAAACATCTGCTGGTGGGCAAAGATACCCAAAGCCATAGGTGAAGCATTTTGGTTTTGCAGCAAGAGATCATGGCTGCCCTTACGAGCTCAGTTGTGATTATCTTTTTCACTGGTGAGTTTTGTCCTGTCTCTCTAGCTGATGCAACTCAGCCTTTCAGGAAAAAAGGTTCACTGGCCATTCTTGCTTTTTCCTCCCTGTGGGTTTCATTTCTATGAAGCAGAAATTTAGCTGAGTTTCAAATTATCTCTGGTTTTGAATGGGAAGGCAAGACACTTNTTTTTTTTTTTTTTTACTGTATTCCCTGTAACAACAGGAAATACAACCCACTTGGGCTTTGGTGGCTGCAGTCATCAAAGTGGGGACAGATCATGCAAATCAGTTATTAAGAGGCTCTCTGGCTCTCCAGAGGCTAAGCCGCCAAAAAGTCATTGGTAGGGCAGTGGCTTAGCAGTACTAGGTGCTGTGAGCTGACAGGTGAATTTATTGTCAGAAGGGTCCTACCAGGCCAGGAGTCCAGTTTTGTCCTGCTCTGTGGATATTGTCAGGACTCAGGGCCTGTGAAACCTTGCAGAGGAATTACTCAGTGCATTGCTGAGCCTGGGTTTTTGAAGGTACTGCGCCTTATAAAAGCAGGTGGAGTTGGAGTATAAAAGGAAGTGGTGGTGGTAGCTGTTTGGTTGCAGCCTCTGTAAGTTCAGTTGAAGACAGCAGTTAAGTTATGCCAGTTATCCTCCCCCTGTCTGACATGGAGTTATTTATTCTCTCTGGTGTTCCCTGGTTTACCATGGTCTCTACAGTTTATTCATCTGTGACCCAGTGGATCTGAAAAATCCCGTGGCTGTTGTCAGTGGGAGCTATGGGAAGTGGGCAGCAGAATGCATTAGCTAACCTGTTTTTCAAAATGGTTGCAGGTCTCAAAAGAACGGTGATCACTTTGGTGCAGAAAATATTGCTGCTAGAGGGAAAGTTCAAAAAGCAAAATACAAATAGGGAGAGAGGAAAGCTAAAGGACCAGAAATTAGAGTCTTGGGTAGGTGGGAGAGAAGTGGTTGGACATCTTCATGAGCAACATGACAGCTATGCCTTTAAAAAGCCAATGGATTCCTCAGCCTTAGCTAAAGTAGATGAATTGTATTAGAGATCACAGTGAAGACTGTAGCTGGAAGCCATGATATACTTACCACTGGCAGCAAAACTCTTTTCCATCTTTCCAGAGCTGCCTTTGTAAGTTGAGGTTGCAAGTAAATGTTGCCCAGGCTTTCAGCTTTTCCCATCCAAGACAGCTCATGGATTTTTCATTTTCTCACCCAAAGGTTACAAGGGGTTTCCCTTGCCTTGGGTTCAGGATGTCTGAAGGAGGGCTGGGCAGTTGTGCTCTAATGCCCAGTTTGGACACTTGACCTGAATTTTCAAACAGTTTCAGCCTAATCCAGACCATGGCTCCTGGAAAAAAACTGCTTGCTGCAAGAAATACTCAACCCAGCTTTTGTGCCATGACAGTAGAGAACATGGCTTGGGCTAAGGCTCTAAACCAGGTACTGTCAAAGCCTTTATATGGCATTGAATGTATTAAGAAAAAGTCTAGAATAATTTTGCAAACGGTTGCTTCTCAAAGAAGGTCTTTTTTTTGATGCAATTTTTTTTGACGTAAAAGGAACTGGGTTCCTTTGTTTAGAAAGCTGTATGCTGTCTTACTGTGGCAAAAGGTAACATTAGACTTACTGGAAGGTTGTTTCTGCAAAGCATCCTTGAAGTGTGTCAGAGAAGTGCCACGTGGTACTGATGGGTTTTACAGAAGTTGTTCCAGACACTGCACTGAGCCATGAGCTCTAGAAACACAGGCACAACTGTATCTGGGGAGGGATCTGGGAGAAATATGGTCTGTCAGTTCCTGAGCAGAGATGTAAGGACATGGAGAGGAGTGCTCTCTGTAGATTAAACAGAAGGACTGGCCTGAACAATGATCTGCTGGCTCTGTTGGAGGGCCAGCCTTGTAGGTCTTGTGCTTAGAAGTGATGCTGTGGTAGCTGAGGAGATGCTTGCATGGTAAGTGATGAGTCTGGAAGACAACAGGCTCAAAGCCTTATCTATGGGCAAAATAGAAGCACACCTTGTATAGAGAGACACAGAAATTAATTATTAATTTTAGCCCTTAACACTCTAATCTTCTTACTCAAATTCTAAATCATACAGAAAGAAATAGGTCCTGTTGGTTACCACTGATACCCACATTTGTCCAGCAACAGATCCACATGTCTCTTACTGGTCCTTTGTTTGTGTTCTTTAATGCCTCTGCCGTCTTCCTGGCTTGCTTTGTTCTAAATGCACGGACTGGATCTATTGCTCTTTCTCCTTTGCAAATGGTTTCCCCTTCTGAGTCCAGATGGTTGCTGCTTCCCTGTTTCCCTGCTCTGCTCTGACACTTTGCCTACTGGAGCAGTGTTCCAGTTTGCTGTCCAATTTGTTCTCTTATTTGCTCTCAGCTCTTACAATTTGCTTCTGCAGAGGATCCTCAGACTGTTATGCCATGAACTGACTCCGGGGTTTCTCCTCTGTCTCTGGCAGGAGGGTCTGGGCACTTCCTTTTGCTTGCAGCACATTTCCTTCTCCTGCAGTGGCTCTGCTGAGATCCTCCTGCTGTCTGCCCTGCTTGCACAGAGGGAGCTGAGTGCTCCAGGACCCCCTGTGTATCCCATGGCTTTGTTCCTCTCTGATGGTTATTCTTGCCTCCCTCTGCTGATTGCAGTGCCCTGCTCTGAGTGGCTGCACTGAAATCCTTGGAAATGCAGGCAGCTGGTGGATGTGCCATGCTACCAACACCTGGCCAGCATTCCATGTCGTTGCCTCTGTGTCAGGGGTGGGACACTGCTGGGTTTGAGAGTTTCACTTACTCTTGGCTCTTCTGACCACGTGTGATGGAGGGACTACAGTGCCAAGCTTGGCAGTAGTAGCAGATGGGGAGGGTGATGATGGCTGTGGTTTCCTCCTGCTCAGTTTGTTTAGGTGCTCTGCACCTTTAGTGACTCTGCACAGTGCTCATTCCTCCCCAGGATGAGTTTGGGTTGAGGACTGGCAGTGTGTAACATGCTGGCATGTACTAACTGCCTGCCAGTTAGATCTAACAAAATGTGTTTGAAGGAGTGAGGAAGTCAAGGGAAGGATTCCTGGCACAGTATTTCTGCTAACTCCCTTTCTTGAACTAGAGAGCAAGTCTGACTTGCTGCCACAGAAGCCAAAAGGACATACCTGATGCGCAGGGATTTGTGTATTTCTTTGTTGGGAGTTCTTGGCTTCGCCTTTTCCTTGCCTTTGTGTCCATCCCTCCACGTGCTGTAGCTCCGAGGGACCTCCAAGGCCTTTCTATCCCAGCATTTCAGCATACAAAGAATAGGCAAATAGATCCATGGGTAAAGACTGATCTGTGTTGTCTATCAACCAGTACCCTTACACACCCTCATTAAACAAATGTTGAATTGTGGTTAATCATAAAAAACAATGAGAGGTTCTGCCATTGTGGTCACTGAGTCCTCAATAAGCAAAAAGAACAAGAGGAATCATGGAGTTGCTCAGAAAACACACCTTAGCCAGAGATACTCTGGCATTTCTGTATAGGAGAAAGAGGCTGCAGCTCAGGAAGCACTTGAGTATTTTCCATTGCAGATAAGTAGTTTTCATTTCACCTTCTCACAGCTGTCTCTCTGAGGCTTGTTTCCCTTCATGTGCTTTGTAGTTGAGCAGCTTTTGTTTTGCCTCTTTGTTATTTATCCATGTTGAAGTTTTTCTTTAATGCAGCATCAGATAAATTCCAGACCAGAAAATGTGGCCTTTTAGGACAAGGCACCAAAACAATGGATGGGAATTCATTATTGTCCAGAGTTGCTCAGTTCATGAACTCAGTAAAAGCAAAATAATAAATCTAACTGTCTGTGCACTTCCATGGTCATGAGGGGCTTGGGAAAAGGTTGTGCTTTAGAGTTTAGGCTGATCTTCCACTATAAGGGATTAGGGAAGATTCAGTCTGGGGTTCAACTGCTCCATCCCTGCTTTCTGCAAGCTTGTGGTTGCTCTTCAGGGGCATCTGTTACCAGCTACTGCCAGAGAGCAAGCACTGAACACATCTGGCCACTTCTCCAAGTTCAGAAATGGACTATTTGCTTGATGCTACAGGAATAGTCTTAGAATAAATAATATGAAATGCTGTGCCTTGGACTTGAGGCTCGTTTTCCTTGTCTTCTCTCTTGGTTTAAGACGAGTTAAGGGGTGGACACTCCAAAAATTACTTGTTCTCAGCCCAGAGTTCTGATATTTCCAAAGCAGAGCGTTTCAGCTTTTATTTCCAACTTGCAAAGGTTAAAAGAGGGAACAAAATAATTTTTGATGAACCTGAAACAACTTTTCATTTTATTTGCAGCTTAGCCACCAGCTGAAAATTGGGGTTGTTTTGTAGCTATGGCCAATTCTGGGAGAAGAGGATATACTTAAGACAAGGATTCATGCTTTACAGCTTATTAGGGAATGCAACCCCCCAAAAATTAATTTCTTTGTTAAAAGTTATGGAGGTCCCTCGTGGTATAGCTTAGAACCTCTAAGGGTTCACAGGTGGCAGGTTGATGATGAGTATGTTGGAGAGTAGAAGATGTCTATCTTCTCTGGGCCTTGGTACTCAGAGAGTTTGTGAACCCAAAGGACAGTTGTCATTCCTGGCAGTCTCTGCCAGTCTGCTCCTCTGAGCTGATGATTGGCACCAGAAGGAGTGCTCTGCTGCCCCTCATCAGCAGCTTGTGCTGCACTTCCTCCCTTGGCATGAGACCACTCCTCACCTGTCACAGTATCCCTTGTTCCCAAAGCCCTTCCACTGCAGGCATACAGAGCTGTTCAGTCCATGGCAGCACCTTGGTGTCCCAGGTGTACCTGCAATTGTGTTATCCCCTGTGCAGGCATCAGAATAAGGGAACGTGCAAGCCCTTGCCCACAAAGTGCTTTTTCATTCCTTAGAGGAACATTTTTACTCTTGTCACCATGTCATACCGGAGTCCCATGAACAGAGACTCTGTTCCTGTTCTTGGTGTTCCTGAGTGTCTCTGTGCAAGAGTGGCAGCAGTACCTGGGTTCTGCAAGGCTCTTGGGCTGCATGAGAATCTTGATGAGCTTTAATGAGAATCTTGTAAAATCTGCCCCTCATATAAGTGCCTCCAGACTTCTCCTTTCTTTCCTTGTGCATGCAAATGTGTTGCTTTCCCTTGCAATTTAAAGAGAAGCTCCTGGTTGTGGAGCACTTCCAGCTACTGCCCAACTTAAACAGTGCAGTGAGTCTTTGGGCAGCACTTCTATTTCATCTTGTGTTTATCCCACTTGTGTTTCCAGTAGCTTCTGACTGAGCCTCATAGGTAAAAAAGGCATCAGGAGTGACTGGAATGATCCCTGATTTCTGGAGGCAGCATGACAGCACCTGGCTGTGCTGCCACATTACAGCCTGGCAGCTCCGGACAGCGCCTGCAGCACTCTCTCCTGTCCTTCTGCAGCAAGTACCACTCTGCCTTTTTTCTCCACAATGGCAGGAGCAGCCTGGCTACCAGCATGCCCCAGGCCACCCTTCTTTAAGATGCCCTGTACTGCTGAGATGAGGTGCAGAGGTGATCATGAAGCCTCACTCTGACAAAGTTCATCTTTTCTTTGCTCACCTCGTGTAAATCAGGTTGTGCAGTCACATGACAACATTCCTTCTGTGCCACAGGGAACTTCTGGATCTGACTTGTCGTCTTGCCAACACCCTGAAGAAATATGGGATCCAGAAAGGGGACAGGGTGGCCATCTATATGTCTGTGTCCCCCTTGTCAGTGGCAGCCATGCTGGCTTGTGCCAGGATTGGTGCTGTTCACACCGTGGTCTTCGCTGGATTCAGCGCCGAGTCCTTGGCCGGGAGAATCATGGACTGTGAGTAGATGCAGACTGAGCAATAAATGCCTCTGTTTCAGTGCTCCAAGGCATATCCCAGCCCTTTGTTTTCTTGGCAGAAAGAGTTTTCTTGGTTCATTCTCACCTAGCAGGACAGTTCAGTCTCCCCTGTAGAATGCAGTGAAGAGCCTTTTCCTGAGTGAGACATGCAGTGTCCTCTGGCCTTAGAATACTTAATAAATTGCTTAACATTCAGTGTGCACTGGGTTATTGCATGACAGCAGTGAAGCTGGAAGGAAAACCAGAACTTAGGGATAGGGCCTGATTTGTTGTTTTGCAGTATAATTGCAGCATTTCTTTGATACTCTTGGACCGTACTAATTCTGCATTCTTAATTGGGATCCTGTGATTTGTGTAGTAGTGGAAGTGTTGGCAGCCTGCTCCTGCTCTGTGAGCCCTTGTACCAGCAGACAGAGCTGTTCTCAGCCCCAAAGTACTTGTATATTGTGATTACATAAAATTGATGCTAAAAATAGTAACAGAAGAGGGAAATAGTCAGTGGCTCATGTCCTAGCAGTCACATGTTCTTTGTGACACAGTTCTTTGTGGCTAGTGTGAGGGAATAAGTCATACAGAAATTTTCATGTTCTTTTCTTCTTTACAGTGGAGTTGATCTGCAGAGAGCAAGTACATGTTTTAGTTATCCTTCACACAGGGAACTGGGAAGAAACCGTTCTGCGTGTCAGCTTTGCGAGGCAGGGATGGATGATTTAAACTGCAGTGAGTGACACTTAGGCTGGATGTTAGGAAAGACTTCCTCACATTCGTGATAGACATTGGAGTGGACTTCTGGGGAAAGGGTAGAGTAGGTGCCATTTGAGTGCTTTAGGAAGATTAAAGGGATAGCTGTCAGAAGTGGTTTAGCTGAAGCAGACCCTCCCTTGAGGTGGGGGAGATGGACTGGATAACCTATGAAGGTCCCAGCTACCCTTAATCTCTGTGTGTCTCAGTTTTAAAGTGTTTTCATCAGTGACGCTTACTGGTTTTGACTGACAGCAGTTCTGAGTATTTGTCACACATATCCTGTACATCACCCCCAAAGTAATGAAAGTTGGGTGTGCATACTAGCCTGGAAGACAGGCTGGCATGTCTGCTAATTCTTTCTCTTTTTAGCTGGATGCAAAGCAGTTATCACATACAACCAGGGAGTCAGGGCAGGCCGAACCATAGAGCTGAAGGCAACTGTGGATGAAGCTGTGAAGAACTGTCCAAGCATCCAACATGTGTTTGTGGCTCAGAGGACAGATAACAAAGTCCAGATGGGTGACCATGATATTTCCCTTGAAGAGGTATGTTGTTGTTGGATAACTCCTTTTAGGTCTGAGTGTTGGCTAGGATAATCTTTCTCTCTCTAAGTGCTTTTGGGACCTGAGTTCTGCTCCTTACAGCATCTGGATCTTCATTCTCAAATGGACTGCCTGTATTTACAGTCTGCTAGGATTGTGAGTTGAAGCAGCTCAGTCTATGTCTAGTTTATCTCAGCATGGGCAGGGATTATGCTGCTCGATTTCACAAGTCTTGCAAACAGTGCTGAGATTTAAGGAGTGTTTCCTGAGACCCAGAGGTCAGAGAGACCGTCGTAGCTGTTGTTATTTTGCCGCGTTCAGATACTGTGTTATGGATTGCACGTGCACTCAGACTGGACACTGTTGAAAGGCAGTTCAGAAATAATGGAAGTTCCTAGAGAGGCTTCATCCAGCCATGAACAGTGTTGTGGTTGTCCCATGGTGGGAGAATAGTGATGGTTTGGGAATATTTAGAACCTCTGCTTCCTGGGGAAGAAAACAGCAGTTGTTTTTATGTGTTTAGCTGGCACACATGGAACTCCAGCCTAATGCAAAAAATAGTTTTATCAGTTTGCTGGCAGCAGTAAACAGGAACTAGTCATGCTAATAATGCCTGGAAAAAGCTAATCTGCTGGCAAGATAATTGCTCAAGAGTCTCCATGCTGGTCACATGAGATAGGAGGAAGTAGTAGTGTAAGTTAAACAGAGAAGACAAGTTTTACTGAGAAATTGTCTTACTCCCTACTCCACAAAGGATGTTCTGATTATCTTCCTTGGTCTGCAAACAGCCTGAGGTACTTTAGTGATCCAAGAGCTGAGCTCATCCCATTGTCAGTTTTGGGATCTGAAACAAAACAAGAATTAAACAGTTAATGGTGTTAACTGTCCTTACTGATCTTCACAGCATCTGTACTTTCCAGCTCTTGTGCAATGGCTTACTGCAAAATTTAGGTTCATGTTGTAATGGAGCGTATGAAGATTCCATCTTTGTTTCAAAAACTGACAAGTCACCCTGAATTGGCAGTGCTGAAATGTCATGTGAAATACCTGAGATGAGCAGCAGTGCTGTAACTCAGAGGTTAAGAATTATATTTTGTGAACTCTTCATATTTTATTAAGCTTTGTTTGTCAGACACTTTTAAACAACTGGACCAACTGATGGTAATGTTCACTTGTAAATGCAGTCTGTTTACAATATATTCTCATAAAAAGGCAGTACCAAGAAATTCCTCCAAGGAGCCACGTAGTAACTCTTGCAGGAATTCATCAGGACAGTACAGAGCTCAAGAGAAGTTCTGACCTAGCAGGCATTGCATCCTTCCCTCCTGTGGTTCTGATTGGTAGGGATGAGGAGATCTCACCCAGCTGGCCAAGCAGGGGAGTATGAAGAGAGTGACAGGCAGAAGAGTAAAACACTCTTCTTCCGGGTAGAAAAGTTAGAATTTGAGGATCAAATGGACAGGACAGTCATCCACTGCTGGGGCCAGGGAAGGGAGATGAACACACAGTTTAACTGTAACACTGCAGTTTTTAGAGGAAAAGGAAGGTACTAAGCAGTACCCAGTCAGCCTTGCCACTGCTGTCAAGTATTTGCAGTCACATTTTGGATTTCTACCAGCAGCTTGCAAAAGCTTGACTGGAAAGGGAAGCTCTGGCCAGTTCTCCTTGACTTCTCTGCCCAGCAGAGGTACTGGTGAAAATGTTAGATGCTATGCACCCACAGGAACCTTTCCACCAGGTGAGCCTATATAAACTATGATCTATCCATGGACATTTGTGAGGGGCAACAGCAATGGTGGCTCTTGTCTCTGGATACCGTTGCCATGCTTACAGAGAGAGTGGTGGTTGGCTCCATATAACCAAAGTCTTTCTGTCATTACCACTTTTTTTTCTTAGGAGATGACCAAGGCAGATTCCGTCTGCACTCCAGAGAGCATGGACAGTGAAGACATGCTCTTCATGCTGTACACCTCAGGCAGCACTGGGAAACCCAAAGGAATCGTTCACACCCAGGCTGGCTATCTGCTGTACGCTGCTCTCACACACAAGGTAACTCAGATGCCTCCTCTGGGAAAGGTTCACTTACCTTCCAGCAGGGCAAACAAGAGAGGCCTGGATCAGGGAGGAATGCTGTATTCTCTGCTTGCTGCCCAGTTGGCTTATTTGTTATAAACAATCCAGAAAATGTCTGAACTGTGTAATTAATCTTCAGGATTTGTTCTGAGGAATACGATACTATGCATACCTGAACACAGAGTTGTGAAAGCAAAGAAATGGCAGTGCTGCTCTTGCATGTAAAATGTGCCAATGCTGGCTGCCCAAAATTTGCAGCTGAGGAGATTCTGGAAAGTATCTTAATACTTTCGATAAATCAAATTATCTTAATACTTACGGCATTGGTAATATGGATATTACTGTAGTATTTTGCATTGGGGTGCTGGACTTATTTATTTTAGAGAGGATCTGGACTCTTAAAACAGCCTCTTTGCCTAGTACTTGTCTGAAGAACAAAAATTGTATTTCTCCTCTTGTGGCTGCACCTCTGTTCTGTTTTACTGGGTGATCTAGGGAAAATGTTTTAGCCTCCTTTCTCATGAAAGTGGAAGGAGTCAAGGCAGTGATTCTTGAAGCTTCTGGTCTGAGCTCTGCATATTAAAAAGTAAGAGTGAAATGAGGAGAGGACTGTGGTGAAACATCTCCATCTGGCTTTAGTGGTATCACCCTATTTGTAATCACACACAATTCATGTGAAGGTTTTCTTTCTTTAGGCTGACATGATTGAATTTTTAGAAGATTTGAATGTTCAAGTGTCAGACCTCTGCATGAAGGGCATTTGTTACATCAGCTTTTCTAAGTCACAGCATAAGCACTAAGGCATCTCATTCTTAGTCCAGAAGGTAGATCTGCACCCTGGTGCATTTTCTTCACCTGCAGAGTGCATGAAAGGGAAGGCATTTGGAAAAGTAAGGTGAGAATTGTCTTTTCTAGGTAGAGGGATCAGCTGACCTATGTGATCTCTGTGGTCTTTGCACACTCTTGTGCAAATGTGAGTGACATGTGACACTCTTGTCACACACTCATGGGGTTTTTTTTCAGTTCTGAACCATAAACCTGACTCTTTATGAATCAGGACCTCTTCACCATATGGTAGAAGAGTTGGTTTTGCAGTGGGAAGCATTTTATGTATTCAAGACAAGATAATGAGTTCTCCAAGATTTTTGTCTTGAATTTGATGAGCAAGGAGAGGGTAGTGTCTGGAAAGAGGTGCACTCATGTAGAGAAGCTGAGCAGCCAAGAATATTTCTCATATAAAAATGTTTTATGGGCACCTATGAGTTCCTCCAGGTCTCTCATGGAAATCTGTTCATACTGGTGAAGGGTCTGAGACTGCAGTCTGCAGTTTCCCTGCAACTGAGAACCAGCTCTACCATGTGGACCACCTGGAGCAGGCAACCTTAGGTATCCAAGGCTCTGAGCTTTGGTTGTAGCTTTGTTGCTCCACCTGAGCAGCTTCTGGTACAGCTGTGCTTCCTGTATGTTTGCAAATGTGCCAGGAGCCTGGGAGCCCTGGTACTGGTCCCTCTGACTCACTTCCTCACCTCAGGCTGGTCTTCATGTGGCCGTGTCCCACATGCCTGGCTCCACTTGTCCCATGCACTCTCCTCCTCCCATCTGGATGCACAGTCCAGCACCTTTCCTTTGAGCATCTGGCAACAGGAAATCAGCTGGCCTTATGTTTATCTTTGCAGTATGTGTTTGACTACCAGCAAGGAGATGTTTTTGGCTGTGTGGCTGACATTGGTTGGATCACAGGACATAGCTATGTTGTGTATGGACCACTCTGCAATGGAGCCACCTCTGTCCTGTTTGAAAGCACTCCAGTGTACCCTGACCCAGGTGAGGAAGTGGTGGGAAAAGGTTTGGCTGGACGTGGCAAAAGAGGTTTAGAGATCTGTCCAGCATGACCTGCCTGATCAGGAGAGGTAAGCTCCATTGCTTTGGATCATTTGTATACAACACTCAGGAACATCTGTGAATTAAGGATAGGAAAAAACCAAACTGTCATTGCTTTTGCTTTGTACTCACAGTAGTAACAGCTCCAGCTTTGGCTTTTAACCTTTCAGATGAGTGTTTGCAGCAGTATATCAGTGCTGGAAGGGTAAAAAGCCAGTTCATGATTTTGCAGGTCGTTACTGGGAAGTGGTGCAAAGGTTGAAAATTACTCAGTTTTATGGAGCACCTACAGCGATACGCCTGCTGCTGAATTATGGAGAAGAATGGGTGAAGAAATATGACAGATCTTCCTTGAAGGTTTTGGGTTCAGGTAAGGGGTATGAAATCTCCATCTGAAAAAGACAAAGGGTTCTAGCTGGTGAAATGAAGGTGCCAGAGGAGCATAGCTGACCACATGGGATGTGGTTAGGGAAAAGATGATAAAGCAGGCTCTGTGTCTGGCTTTCCAAATATTTTCTCAGCAGAAGAAGCAACAAAATTACATTTTGAGTCCATTGAACTTTTGTATGATTGCATGTTTCCTAGATTATTTCACAGGATCACATTCTTGGTGACCCAAGCAGCGTTTTCCTGCATTATTTTCTATTCTGGAGGTTCTTATTACATGACCTACATTGATCGGTTACTTTCAGTGATATTCATTGCTTGCCTTTTGGTCCTTCTGGAAAAAGTCAATCCTTAGTTAAATGAGTGCATCGCAGTCCTCTGTGCATCCCAGCAAAAGTGCTGTAAGCAATCAGCTTGGAAGTCATGTGTTCAGCTTGTTGTGCACCAAGAAGGAGAATGAACTGCCTGCAATTTCCTGGGTCTCAGGCTGTTTTCTTTCTTGGTTTGGTCTAGTGGGAGAGCCCATCAACAAGGAAGCTTGGCAGTGGTTCTACCAGGTGGTGGGAGAAGGGCGCTGTGCCCTCGTGGACACGTGGTGGCAGACAGGTAGGAGGCAGCCTTGGGGGGCACAGGGGACCCTGACCATTGACAGATTGCTGGTGGGGAGAGAGGGATTAATACATTTCAGTTTGATCCAGCAAGTCTGTCAAAAAAACCCTCCTGGCATTTGGATCAGCTTTTGAAAGTCACTGGTGAGTTCTGCATGTAACAGCAATGTAACAATACATAAAAGCAATAGCAATGTTGGGTTTTTTGTTTTCTTCTAAGTTCTTTGGTATTCTGAGTGCTGGAAAATGCCAATTGCTGCTAGAAATATGAGACATAGATTGAATTTCTGGGCAAAGCTGGCAATAGTCAGCTTGAATTGCAAAACTCATTTTCAGTTTATTATCTGTACTGACCTTGTTAAGGTCTTATCATGCAAAAGCACTGAAAGCACCACATAGCCACAATCTGTATTTAGGTGTGCTTTGTTTTCCTTTCTGGGAATGGTCAGGGGAGGATGGAAAACTAAGCTGTGTAGTCAAAGGGACCTTGGTAAAAAGCTCTGGCAGATTGGAAAGGAGTGAGTGGAGACTTGCTGGCTGCCCATAAGGTGGCTGGAGGACAGTTGCCATCACCCAGCAGGGCTGCTGGGGAGCACCTTCTCCCATGATTGAGTTGATATTCTGTAGTTGCGTTGGCCCTGGAGCTTTGATGCCTCAGAAAGGATGCACTTGGGTATTGGCAGCATGCTTGGCCCAGCTGTGTGCATCAGTTGAGCTTTGTTTGCTGTGTACAAGCTGCTGGACACCGTGACTGTCTGTCTCCAGTCCAGTTGGAGCAGAGCTGGCCTCTGCCTCCTGGCCTCCATGGCCAGCAGCAGGGAAGGGCCACGTGCTGTACCCAAACTGGGGTTGTGCTGCCTGGTGGGGCCCTCTGCTCGAAGGAGTCTTGCAGCTCCTTCCTGGCTCCTTCCTCAGCACCCAGTCCTCTTTTCTCTGGGCACCAGCACTCAGGAGTTGCTAGAGGTGTCTTGCAATATGTCCTTCTCAAGTTGTGAGATCCAGTTTGCCATGGAGACAGGAGCACAGCTGCTGGCATTCTGCCTCTGCTGAAAAATAGTCTGAAATTGCCATTGAGCAGCATATTATTCCCTTTCCAGTCAAGCTGCTCCTGATTTTGTCCTTATTCCTGCTAGCAGGCTCTCTATCTCAGCGTGTTAATTTTTTTTTCTGACACACAACCAACTTCCTTTTAATCCAGACCAGACTTGCAGTATTGTTTTTTAATTTTCAGATTTGAAATAAAACCACCTCAGAATTCAGAGCAGCAATGTTAACTGCTATCTACTTCAGCTACTGATTTGTGAAATCTTTTGGGTTCCTACATGCTGAGCAGAGGAAAAGATGACTGACTAGGTCTTTCCTCATCAAATGCTTTCTTCCTCACTGCTCTGAGAGAAAACACCATGGAGAAGCAGTTCATTACTGCACATTGATGTAATTGAGAAGAATCCAGTTTTTCCCTAACACTTTGTTTGTTAACTGGTGCATGCAGTGTTCATGCTATGTTATATATTTTCTCCAAAGTACAGTGTTAGATCTTGTATTAGAACTGTATTTCTCCTGGGATTTTGGAGCAACAACTGTCGGATGAGAGGTTAAAAAACACTCACTGGACAGTCTGTTAGTGCAGGGTACTTGGTCTTGAACCAGGCATAGTTTTGCAGGTAAACAGTTACCAGCTCCTGGAAGCATAATATAATGATAAATATTCATGACATCGATTTTGCTAGAAAGTGGAATCAATCTTTTTCTACAGTTGATACTTTAATGAAAGGGGAAGCCAAATTAATCTTGGAAAGATTATATATGCCATTTAAACATAAAAGGAGCGTGGGAAGAGATCACAGGAACAATGTGATGGATTCTGGCTGTGGTCCTGCAGTGTCACCTTTCCTATACAGTTTCAGAGTAGCTGGTTAATTGTGCTGCTGTGTGCAGTGTCCTCCACGGGACACTGCTCTCCAAAGCAGCAGCCTGTTGCCATCTAATACAGCTTGGCAGGCATCAGCAAATGGTGATTTAAGAATCCACTTTACAGTCTTTGGATGAGGTAAATGAGTGAGAGGGCAATTATGAGAAACAATTTTAATAGTGTAGTGTATACAGATGAAAAACTCCTATGGCTCTTGCTGTTAAGATACCAGGTTATGATTGACAGTAATAGAATCAAAGCTGTGTTTGAGTTTTAGGTGTAGTTCGTCATGATGCAGAAGAGACACTAGGTATTTTCACTTTTGTCACTGATTTCACAGAAAAAAAGAATAGCCATGAACAGAAGCTGGTTTTCAAAGACCTCTCTGAATACGCTCCAGAAGCTTTTGTTATTGGCATCATCTCACATTGATTTAGACTGAGCTGGTGCTTCTGAAACAGATTCCCCCCAAAGCAGTCTCTCCAATCTGTCTGTGGTGGCAGAGAGCACTTGCTCTACTCTGCTGCCAGATGGGATCTCCATGGCAGAGGGGAGCCTGGTTCAAAGCACCCATCCCCTGCTCAGATTCTGCTGTTGTTGCCCAAAGTCTAGGTGGGTTTGTACCATATTGACAGTGTTGGGCACAGGTAATGTGGAAACACATTAAAATAGAGCTTATCTCTTCCAGCTCTGCCTCTGAATAGAAAGGCTTCATAAGGGCAGGGTAGAGCCTAGAAGTTTTACTTGATGTCATCTGTCAGTGGCTAAAATTGGTGCTTCTAAACCAATTTATAATAGATCTTACCATGTGGATAATTTTTAAGGCACCCTTGCTACCATGCCACTCCATCAGGAGTGAGACTTTACTGCCTTGGGTGCGGCTGGCTGCAGGATGTGTAGGATGTGGCAAACACCGTATTGAAACACAGCTCTTAGTGCTGTATTTGGGATGAGTACTGGCTTAGCAAGAGCAACCTTCAGTTTAGTCAGGGTCCCTGTTCTGATGCAGGTTTTGTCTGTGCAGAGAACAGCAGGTGTCTGGGGTGCTTCTTCCTGGAACAATTCAAACTCCACTTTTCAGAATTAACAGAAACATGAAGTGAATACATGCCCATCGATGAAATGGGATATACTTCTATGTGTAAGCCACATGTGAAACCATTTGCCACAGATCTAAAGCTTAAGGCCATCAGAGACCCTTCTTCATAGCTGAATGCAAATTCAGGGTCAAATTCAGCCATTCCAACCCCTGGTTTCAGTTTTCACAAGCTCAGCAAAGCTGGTAGAGGAATGCTCTCTCCATGTGGTAGAATACACCTTTATTTATAGAGCTGTATTTTTAAAAGCCTTATTCTCCTTTGTTTATGTTTCTCTCTTGTGTTTCTGAACTAGATTTAGAATAGAGAAGACCTCATTAAGTCTGGAGTCTGATTTAATGTTCATGCCAGCAGGAATGAAAAAGGATGATTAAAAGTTTCAATTTTGATTAGAAGATAAGCTCAACCTGCCTGTAAAGGGTGGGTTAATCTCATATTCTGTAATAACAGTAATTTAGACTTCTGAAGTGCTTTTCCCGCTAACTTTAGACAGCTGTAGAAACACTAGAGGGAGATAAATCCCCTGACATGCTTATGCTTTCCCTGTAAAATCACTTCTGGGTGGGAAGTGGGGCTGCTGAGTACTACCCATTCCAGGCCTGTGCTGCTTTCAGATGTCTGTGCTTCTTGGTCTTGCAGAAGTCATTCCCAGTGGCTCTTTCTTGCAAGGTTTTCTTTCTTTCACTGTTTTCTTCTTGACCTAAGAAGAGCTGGAATTTGCTTTCACCCAGCAGTGGAGGGACTACATATACTTTGTTTTCCATTTTTCTTCCAGAAACTGGTGGCATCTGCATTGCCCCACGGCCCTCAGAGGAGAGAGCTGAGATCATTCCATCTATGGCTATGAGACCTTTCTTCGGGATTGTGCCTGTGCTCATGGATGAGAATGTGAGTTGGAGCTGTGCAGGGTGCCCAAACAAGAAGCTGGTGTGTGTTTCAGCTTTAATCACCTTTTGGATGGCAAAGGAACAGGATCCAGAAGGACACTTGTTTCTCCTTAAAAATGGTAGAATAGATGAGCCGTTTATATATATATATATATATTTAGAGAGAGAGAGAGAGAGAGGGAGAGAGAGAGAGCGCATATCTAAGTTGTCCATACAGATTTGACAACAGGGCATTGCAACTGTCTAGAAGAGTTGTTTGCATTTGTTTTCTCCTCTTGTGAGCCTCCACTGGCAGTCTGCAGTGAGTGACTCTTGCCAGATCAATGACACAGAATCTCTTTGCCATTCCTCTTTTGTTGACCTGTTCATCCTTTCTGTGCTTGAACCTTCAGGGAGAGGTTATAGAGGACAATGATGTGTCCGGTGCACTCTGCATTGCCCAGCCGTGGCCTGGCATGGCAAGAACAATCCATGGTGATCACCAGCGCTTTATTGATGCCTATTTCAAAGCCTACCCAGGTAAGGAAAGTGCCAAGGGAAGGCAGTTTCACTGCAGTATAAGCACACTGAATATTTTCAGCAGTACTTTCTGCTATTTCTGTACCATGGTGGCTTGGGGTGTGTGTCACAGGTTGTGAGCATGCCCTGATGGTTTTAGGTAGTGTTGACCTTTGTAGCTGTCAAAAGGGATGTATTTTCTAGAAAACTTTAATGCCCAAGCTTTAAAGTCCAAATACCTTTTCTCTGGAGCTTTGTATCTCACTTTGAAAAAGGCATATTGGATGGAAAATACCTCCTGCATCACTGAATCTTAACCCTGTGTTACAACCTTCCTTTTTAAGGTTGTCTGGTAAGTAACTAGAAGTGGCAGGGAAACATTTTTTGTAGAAAATTGGACAAGACAACTGTCTTCACTCAGGAGAAGAAAGTGAAAGGGATTTGAAAGCTACAGGGTAGGCAAGAATTAGACAGGCAATCCTGAAAATAGTACAAAATGGGCTGGATAATAAGAATGGGAAACTGGTACAAGAAATTGAATGACCCCATGGTCTCTTATTACTCACTACATTTTCATCTGATGTCTTGTTGATATTTAGTTGATGCTTAATTGATCTAGAAGGGCAGAAAACATGACTCAAAGTCCATGAATAGGGCAATAATGGGTCCTGGCAAGAGCCGCATTCAGATTTCACAGCAGTAGCTGCCTGCTGCTTCTCACATGTGCCATGGGAACAATTCAGATGCAGACGTGGCCTTGGTGAAGAGCCAATATAGTCTGTGTTACCGGATGATCCTCAGTGACACTGGAGTTTCCTGGGTCTTTTTCAGTTTCCATCAAATGTTTTAGACACTCCATGCTTATCATGGGGTGCTTTGGAGTTTTTAGCTAATCGGATAGCAGTGTTTCTCCCACATTCACATGCTAGAGAGTGACTGTCATCTAGAATCTGAATATTCGTTTGCTGGGAGGGAAAATGGCTTTTCATCCATCCTAGTGTAAGTGATTAAAAAAACTGGCAGTGCTCCCATGTACAAAATGTAATAGAGCTGCTCCCTTTCAGCTGAACAGCTGTAGTTCTCCATGTGTGCTGAGGTGTAGCCAGCAGCAGTTCTGAGCGTGACCAGTAGCCTGTGGTGTGATGGCCAATGGCACTTGAAGTGGGTTTCCCTTAGTACTGTGTGCACCAAGAGGTCTGTGCACACAGCTGCTGTGCAGATGTAGGCATGCAAAGCCTAGAGAGATCAGAGAGCAGAACCTCTTGGTTCTGTAAATCTGGCTGAGCATTACTGGGTTGTGTTGTTGGTTTTATTATAGGAACATGAGGCACTGGTTGCTGCTGATTGCCTACAGTGATTTGTCCATCTTGGCAGAGACCTGAGCTTCACTGTCTTGATGCTATTCAGGTGCTTATTAGGAGCCAGCACAGCCCAGGTAGAGCAGAGGAGGGCCAGGGATGGCAGAGGGAAGTGGGAAATGGTGTGAGACAGGTCACACAGCTGTGAGCTTGTGGAGGCCTGTGAGCTACCTGATCCACCCTGCTCTACTTGCCATCCTATGGCAGGGTCTGTCCTGCACCAGAGCCCAAAACCAGCACACTTGATGCTGCTGCTGATCAGCCCTGTGTCTTTGCTGCAGGTTACTACTTCACAGGGGATGGTGCTTACAGGAGCCAGAAAGGCTATTACCAGATAACAGGGCGCATGGATGATATCATTAACATAAGTGGACACAGGCTGGGGACAGCAGAAATAGAAGATGCAATGGTAAGTTCCAAGCAGATAGAGGTCCCTTGATAGGGCATCTGTGGGGTAGGGTGACCCTTTCAAAGCAGCTTTGTCTCTTGCCTTCAAACCCCTGCCCCTGCATAAACACAGTTTGATGCACAATGAATAGCAAAGGTGCAAGAGGAAACAGCTCCCTTATTGAAGAGACAACAAATGAGCAAGTGAGGGGAGCCACACTGTGGGAAGTCCCTGCAGCTGTCAAGAGCTGTGTTTCCTCTTAGTGATGTACTGTTGCAGTTGTTGTTTTGGATGCTGGTTGGACACTCCATAAGTGTCTCTCCTATTTTTTCCTTCCCCTCTGCTAACATCTGTCCTCTCCTTCCTAAACCTGTGGTTCCTGCTTATCTGAACTAGCTAAGTATGCCTGAGAGTTCAGCAGTGTTAAACATAAAGCAACCTTGATTTATGTCAACTGCAAAGCTAGCCTGTCATTTTGAGAGAATATTATCTCTGGGAATTGAAAACAAAAAATCCTCAGAGTGTTTATATTTAAAGCTTGACCTGTATATTTGTTTCTATATTATGTGCCTTGGTTGCAAATGTCACTTAAATGTAACACCTGATGAACCTGAGCTGTGTTCACATAGAACACAGGATCCTACTATATCCTCTGTGAGTAATTATTTTGTCTGTGCAAGTTTCTGATCATAGCTATAGGATCCAGTTCTTCTCCTAGTCTATGTATGTGTATCATGTGTAAAAGCAAATATATTTATGTGCCTAGATTGCTCTGTGATATTTACTTTCATATTTTAATCTAATTTAGGATAACATAATCCATTCTTTGGTGTGGGATGCAGATATGTGGTTTCTTCTGGTCTGTACACTTCTTACTGCAGAAGAATGTTAAATTAAATTCTGCAGTGCAACAGAAGTAATCACTGTTGTGTAGCATAATAACAAAAATGCATTTGGGTTAGGGAATGAAGAAATCTGATTTTTTCTGCCTTCTGGGCAGTGCTTTGGGCACTTATAAACACAAGTCCTGTGTGGACTGTGATGTTGGCAACTTCACTTTTTACCTCTGTTGGCGACAGTTCTCTGTAGCACTGAGTACTGCAGGACTGGTGCTTGTGATTTTGCTTGTGATTTGGTAGTGGCCAGTCACCATTTGGGACCACAGTCATGCACAAAGAAGAAGAAAGAGGGTTTCCAGCTGTTGCACATTCAGCTTGGTGGGCAGTGGGCTTAGCAGTGGATGTAAGAATACTTATTTTTGTGTATAAAAGCTGGGCCGGTACAGAGCTACTCCCTGAGACGTGGCAATGGCCAAGGACACCAGGTGACCCTGCAGTAGGAGGCTGGCATCCAGTTTTCGTGTTGTGCTTCCAGCAGGATCTGTCAAGGGGAGAGTGAGATATGGCGAGTTGTTTTGTTTGTAGAGCAACTGGAACAAAATTGGTAGGGCTTGAAGCAGTTCTGATTTGTATATTTTTTCTTGACTTTTTGTGAAGGCTGATCACCCTGAGGTCCCTGAGACAGCTGTGGTTGGGTATCCACATAAGATCAAAGGAGAAGGTATGTGAAAAGTCATGTCCTTATCAGTCCTGTCCAGTCTGATAAGGACATCTGCATATACTTCCCTTAAATTCTAACCCAGGCTGCATGTTAGGAGTTGCTGAGGGAATGAGAGGGCAATTATCCTTAGGCTGACTGGCACTGCAGCCCCAAGAGACAAAGATAGCCATGGAAATAGCTACATGTTCCTAACCTGGATGTTACTCCCTAAACTGTTTTCATACATAGTGTTAATGTGTATGGTAGAGCTTGCTTTTATAGGATTGTGCTTAGAAATGTCCTTTGAACAGAATAGGAATAGCTGATTTACACTGGCCAACTTTTGATCCCAGTAACACTTTGGTAATTTATGTTGACTTGTCATTGTCACTGAGATCAGTCACAGATGCCAAGAAAAGGCTGGGCCATCATTTGAGGGCTGGAGTCTGCTTTTATAAAAAAGATCAATGGTTTTCTTGTCAGTCCCTAGATTGTGCGTAGGAATGATTTGAAACCTTCCCTGGCATTCAAATGATCATCCTTGGTCTTTCCAGACAGTATCTAATATGAGGTTTGTGGCTTCTGCTTATTTGTCTTCCAGGTGCCTTTGCTTTCATAGTGCTAAAGGAGCAGACAGCTCGTGTAGACCATATCAAAGAAGAGCTCAAAACCATAGTGGCTTCCAAGATAGCAAAGTATGCTGTGCCTGACCACATTCTGGTAAGTGGGAGACTGAAACTGGTACCAGCAACAGGGAATGGTGTTGTGGTTTCAGTTTGAACAAGACAGAAAACTATTAATTTGGGTTGCCAATTTTAAAAAAGAAATTCTGTAATCAAGAGCAAAGCAGGCTTAAACTTGAAAAGGACAGACTTTATTAACTAACACAAAAAGAAAGAAGAAAAAAAAACCAGCAAACTCTAAGAATTAGAATGAAACCCTTCAAACATTCTTCCTCTATTACCAAAATTTCTTTCATCCTCATTAACAACATACAGAAATTACATTTAGAAACTTTCAGTCAGTTTTTCAATTCTAGAATAGTCTTTCTTCAATTCTTCTAGGGATTGGAGCATCTCTTACTTACTATGGAACTAAAAACTAAAAGAAAACAAGACAAAACAAACTTTCCATGATAACAGCCGCCCGAAATATTTGTATCATGAAATTCCTCCCATGT